>CAUYQG010271147.1:0-10653 GCA_963574415.1 Tarsius wallacei | reverse complement strand
TCTCTACAATAAATCAAAAAATTCGCCAGGCATGGAGGTACATGCCTGTGGTTCCAGCTACTTGGAAGGCTGAGGTGGAAGGATCACCTGAACCCAACAGAGCAAGACTGCAGTGGCTGTGAGCATGCCACTGCACTCCAGCCTGGGCAACAGAGTGAGACTGACTCAAAAAGAAAAAAAAATGGAGTTGATTTACAGGAAACTATTAAATGGATAATAGTTCAAGTAGCAAAAATATGGAAAGTGGTGCATGGACGGCTGAGGTTTTAGAAATAGTGCCGGAGACCCCCATGGTCAGAGGCAGTGAACATGGGCCTCTATCTGGCCACCACAGTCGGCAAACATGGGGTGACTCCGGGGTGTCCCTCTGGCTGTACAGCTCTGGGCCCTGGGTCTGGGACGGGGTGGGTGCGGGAGTAGTTCCCAGGGAGGTGGGAGCTGGGGAGAGCAAGGGCAGAGCTGTGGCTTCTGGGGAGGGAGGCAGACCTGTGGGGCTGGAGGAGGGAGGCAGGCCTGTGGGGCAGGAGGAGGCAAGGCAGGCCTGTGAGGCTGGGTGTGAGTCATTGGAGTCAGCTCTGAGAAAGTGTGGAGGCGCCCACTTGGCCTGCCTCGGGCTGTATGGGGCCCTTCCTCTCTCCAGTTTCAGCTCCTCGTCTTGGGTCTTGGTTCCTATTCTCTGTCTGGTTCAGTTTCAGCCTTGCTCATTGTCTGAGGAAGCACCTTCAGCGGAGACTCCGGGTTGCCTGAGAAGGACGGTCCACTCCAAGGCCCTCCCACGCGGGCTTCCAGGCCTGGCCCAGGGAGCCTGTTCCATGCAGCCCAGCCTCAGCCAGGTAGCCAGGCAGCCTCCTGGGCCCGGGGGCTGAGGGAGGACTCAGAGCCCAGCCAAGGCCTCGTCGGCTGACCCTGCGGTCTGGGGTCAGTCCCAGAGGGGCAGGCCATGGGGAAGTCAAGTGCACCGCTCCAAGGCCTAACGCCGGGAGGCCCTGCGGGGGCAGCAGCTTTCTTGTCAGTAGGAAGACCTCTTGTGGGGAAGGGCTGGGGGGCTCCATTTTCTTCTGCTTCTGACCACACCAGCCCCAGGTCTGCCTGTCCCTCACTCAGTAGGCTCCGAAGCTTAAACAATTATGATCGCATTCGTGCATAAAATGTTTTAGGTATTTCTTCCCAAAGCTCTGGGTTGTGTGTTTTTTGTTTTGTTTTGTTCTGTTTTGTTTGAGTCAGAGTCTCACTCTGTCACCCAGGCTGGAGCGCAGTGGCATGCTCACGGCCACCGCAGCCTCAACCTGCTGGACCCAGATGATCCTTCCGCCTCAGCCTTCCAAGCAGCTGGAACCACAGGCATGCACACCATGCCTAGCTAATTTTTTATTTAATGTAGAGACATAGTCTCGCCAAGTTGCCCAGGCGGTTCTCAAACCCCTGGGCTCAA
The DNA here is from genome assembly GCA_963574415.1 of Tarsius wallacei. Lineage (NCBI taxonomy): Eukaryota > Metazoa > Chordata > Mammalia > Primates > Tarsiidae > Tarsius > Tarsius wallacei. The sequence goes on along the minus strand of CAUYQG010271147.1, from coordinate 9,221 downwards.
GGCAATCCTCTCGCCTCCGCCTCCCAAAGTGCTGGGATTACAGGTGTGAGCTGCCGTGCCTGGCTGGTGGGTTACATACTGTTCACATAGGATTTGATTTAATCTTCACAACAACTTCAGGAGTAGGCCCTGTTATTCTCTCCATTGAACAGATGATACACTGAGTCTCAGAGAAGTGAACCATCCTTCTCAAGGCCAAATGTAGGGCATGGAGGACCCACGATTCAATCCCAACACGGTCTGATTCTGAACCTGTATTATTTCTCCCAACCCTGTGGCGAGTTCACCACTGAAAAAGAAGTCCAGTCCTTCGTCTAGACTTTATCCTCAACTTAAACACAAAACTCAGCTGAGAGTGGTGGCTCACACCTGTAATCTCAGGCACTTTGGGAGACCGAGGTGGGCAGATTGCTTAAGCCCAGGAGTTCAAGACCAGCCTGGGCAACATAGGGAAAACTCATCTCTATTAAAAAAAAAAAAAAAAATCCAAGTCGGGCATGGCAGCTCACACCTGTCATCCCAGCACTTTGGGAGGCAGAGGCAAGAGGATTGCCTGAGCCCAGGGGTTCGAGACCAACCTGAGCAACATGGCAAGACCTCACCTCTACAATAAATTTTTTAAAAAATTAACCTGGCATGGTGGCGTGCACCTGTAGTTCCAGCTACTTGGAAGGATGAGGTGGAAGGATCGCCTGAGCCCAGCAGATCAAGGCTGCAGTAGCCATTATCCTGCCACTGCACTCTAGTGTGGTCAACAGAGTGAGGCTCTGACTCACCAAAAAAATTTAAAAATTAGCCGGACATGGTGGCATACATCTGTAGTCCCAGCTACTCGGGATGCTGAGGTGGAAAGATCACCTGAGCCCAGGAGGGCAAGGTTGCCTTGAGCCAGGTTCATCATGATCATGCCACTGCACTCCAGCCTAGGTGACAGAGTGAGACTTCAACTCAAAAAAATAAAAAAATAAAAAATGAATAAATACATAGAATCAAGATCCATGTTTTAAATGTGGTTTCTCACAAAACACTGCAGAGAAGTTTTACCTCAGGGGTTCTAAACCTCTTTAGTATAGGCCATGGCCCCTTTGTCATCTGGTGAAGCCCATGACCCCTTCTCAGAATAGTGCTCTGAAATGCACAAGATAAAATAGCATAGGCATACAAAGAAAATGAATTATATTAAAATGTAGCCATCAAACAACTTTTACAAAACAAATTTTTGACCTAGTATTAGAAAGTGCTTCCTGATTAATGCATGATATATCAAGATCTAGCAATAGGTCTAACTACTGTAATTGTGAAAAAGTGATGAAAGTAAAACATGTTTTGAAATAGCATCAAAGACTGTCGTGTAATTTGAATATATCTGTAATTCTGTGAGTGACATCTCACAAGTTCTGCTAATACTGCTCTGGTGGATTTCCTGCGTTCATCATTGAAGAGAATGAAAAAATTCAGGTAGAAGTTAGTGAAAACAAAGACATATTTTTGAGTCAGAGTCTCAAATGTTTAGACTCCTCAGATTCTAGCCTTTAATCTTTAGGGGCCCCATGGACTCCAGGTTAAGAACTCCTGGCCTAGTACAAGCTTTTATTTTATAGCATGTGTATGTAATTGTCTCAACTGCAGTTTTCAAAATCTGATTAAATGTACAAGCAAATAAAGCGCCCAGCAGGTAGCAGCTCTCGGTAAAGGGAGGTCTCTGGGCCCAGGGCCTGGGGATCCTGCTGTGGTTATGCTGCTCAGCCTTCCAGGGACGCCCACAGCCTGCTTGTCACCAGGCCAGGCCTTTCTCTACAGTTAATGGTCTTGGTGCCCCTGATGTCTCACGGCTGCCACTTGGCCCGGGAGAAATCATGCTAGGTTGGAGGCTATTTTGCCTGGCCCTGGACCCTGAGAGGCGGGTGGGTGGCTTCCCAACCCGGCCCAGCAGAGCCAGGCTCCCCCTCCCCCGAGGCCTGAACAACCTGCATCCCGGAATCCCGGAAGCCCTTGGGGCCTGCTTCCCCTCTTGACTCATCGCATGAGGCGCAGTCACAAGCCGCATGACAAGGTCAGTGCTGAGAGGCTCCCAAGATGCCCTTGGTGCCCGGCCAGCATCAGGCAAGAGAGGCCGCAGAACTGGGAAGTCCTCAAGAGCCCAGAGGGCAGACAGAGCGAGAGGAGGAAGTTCACTCCAGGCCTTCAGACTCCAAGACAGAGTCCCACCAGAGCTCAGTCTGACTCCCAGAGCCCACCCTGCCCAGACTGTCACGTCCTGGGAACTCATGCTTCTCTCTAGCCAAGCTCCACCACTAACTCCCCTGCTCCAGAACTCCCCCTCTCATCCCTTCTGCCTTTCTATAAAAGGCTATCTGTTCTGTGTCTGTCCCATCAGTGTCTGCTCTCCAAGGCAATCCCCAGTTATCAGGGGTACATGGAATTTCAAGTAGAAAGGCCTGTATTCAAGGGTGTGCTCTGATGAGCTAAGGATGTCTCCTGCCTCTGAGCCTCACTCGATGTCCTCATCTATTCCCTGGACACATTTTTTTTTTTTGTAGAGACGAGGTCTCACCAAGTTTCCCAGGCTGGTCTTGAACCCACAGGCTCAGGCAATCCACTAGCCTCAGTCTCCCAAAGTGCTGGGATTACAGGCTGAGTCACCAAGCCCGACCTCATTTTTTTTTTTTTGAGTCAGAGTCTCACTCTGTTGCCCAGGCTGGAGGGCAGTGGCACAATCAAGGCTCACCACAGCCTCAACCTCCTAAGCTCAAGCAGTCCTTCTAGGACTAAGGTGCACATCACCACACCCAGCTGATTTTTAAAATTTTTTTGTAGAGACAAGGGCTAGTCTCAAACACCGGGGTAATCCTCCTGTTTTGTCCTCCCAAAGTGCTAGAATTACAGGCATAAGCCACCACGACCAGCCTATTGTCAAACTTCTATTATTATTTTTTTTATGTTGGAGTCTCACTCTGTCGCCCAGGCTGGAGTACAGTGGCACACTCACAGCCACCACAGCCTTGACCTACTGGGCTCAAGCAATCCTTCTGCTTCAGCCTTCCATGTAGCTGGAACTATAGGCACATGCCACCACGTCCAGATAATTTTTTGATTTATTGTAGAGTCAAGGTCTCACCAAGTTGCCCAGGCTGGTCTCAAACCCCTGGACTCAGACAATCCCCTTGCCTCCACTTCCCAAAGTGCTGGGATTACAGGCGTGAGCCACCGTGCCCAGCAGATCCTTTTTTAATGAATGCTAAATATTCTGCAGAGTCCTGAAGCTGCTGCCACAGCTGTATTTCAGGATGTCCCGTCCTGTGAGGCTGCTGCCCTCCAGCAGAAAGACATCAGACAGGACATTTCCCATCACTCTGCTTCCTGATTCCAGGCATCGACAGGGAGCTGGACAAAAGGAAAACAGCCTTTCTGAGGTGGGGGTCTCTTCACAACAGCGCAATAGACAGTACTAGGTGCATTTCCTGCATGAAAGAGGGTGGGGAGAAGGATGTTGCAGTGGACTCAGGCATGCTGATGCCTGTGGCGGTCGTGTGATCTTGGCCAAGTCCCTTCCCTTGCTCTGCACCTGTAAAATGCAAGTTACTGAGGTCCCTCCCACCTTAAACGGTGATAAAATTTACAGAGAGGCTGGGCAGGGTGGCTCACACCTGTAATCTCAGCATTTGGGGAGGCATTGCTTGAGCCCAGGAGTTCAAGACCAGCCTGGACAACATAAAGAGACCTCTACAAAAAAATAAAAAAATTAGCCAGGTATGGTGAAGCACACCTGTAGTGTCAACTATTTGGGATGCTGAGGCAGAAGGATCGCCTGAGCCCAGGAGGTCAAGGCTGCCATGAGCCGTGATCATTGTGATCCTGCCTGGGGGACACAGTGAGACCCTGACTCCAAAAAAAAAAAAGTTACAGAGGGAGGTGGCTTTAAGGAGGACTATCTGAAAAGGAGTAGATTCTCCTGAGACACAACATGGTAACATGATGATAATACCAGCTACTGCTTCCTGAGGACCTTCCGTGGGCACCAGTCAGACATCGTCCAGGGGCTGCACATGCCTGATACTATTTAATCTTCAAAATCCCCAGGTGGGCATTATTCACCTCATCTGATAGATGAGGTAACAGGATCAGAGGTCAGGCAACTTGTCAGAGATCACAGGGCCATAAGGTCTGTGCCACTGAGCCAATCCAATCTGCCACTCAGTCCTTATTGAAGAACTTGGATATTTGAAAATGCTGAGACCAGGTGCGGTGGCTCAAGTCTGTAATTCCAGCACTTTGGGAGGCCGAGACAAGAGGATTGCCTGGGCCCAGGGGTTCAAGACCAGCCTAGGCAACTTGGCGAGACCTCATCTCTCCAATAAAATCAAAAAATTAGCCAGGCGGGGTAGCATGTGTCTATAGTTCCAGCTACTTGGAAGGCTGAAGCAGAAGGATCACCTGAGCCCAGCAGGTCAAGGCTGCGGTGACCATGAGCGTGCCACTGCTCTTCAGCCTGGGTGACAGAGTGAGACTCCATCTCAAAAGAAAAAAAGAAAATGCTGAAAAACTCCAGGGTCCCTCTGAGCCTCCAGAAACAGGTTAGAAGACAGAAACTTGGCTGGGCTTGGTGGCTCAGCCTATAATCCCGCGCTTTGGGAGGCCAAGGTGAGTGGATTGCCTGAGCCCGCGGGTTCGAGACCCACCTGGGCAACTTGGTGAGACCTCATCTCTACGATAAATCAAAAAATTAGCCGGGTGTGGTAGAGCGCGCCTGCGGTTCCAGCTACTTGGAAGGCTGAGGCGGAAGGATCGTCGGAGCCCAGCAGGTCAAGGCTGCGGTGGCCGGGAGCGGCCACTGCGCTCCAGTCTGGGCGACAGAGTGAGACTCCAACTCAAAAAAAAAAAAAAAGACAGAAACTTAACACTTCCTGAGCTCACCCAGATTCACTGCAGTAACCCTGGCCTAGGCCCGATGGGTGATTCTGAGACAAGTTCCTCTCAGGGGGCCTTTCCATAGCCAGAGAAAAGGTGGCGGTTTGGCCTGGGGAGACTTTCACGGACCCTGTAGTAGGGACCCCAGACAGTTCAGGATGGTTGGGGGCACTCCTCTCCCCCAGCCCTCCCCGGAGACAGAACTGTTCACACACTCCCCAGCCCACTGACCGGTATAGTCTCACCCACACCACGCCCTACGGACTGTGGGACCCACAGGCCTCCGCCTCAGCATAGCCTGGCACTGGCCGCAGCTGGGGCTGGCCTGCTTCTCTTCAGACTTGAGGCCACCAGCAGAAAGGAAATGGAGGTGGAAGCCGCCCAGAAAGGCCCGGGAAGGAAGAAACACAGAAAGGCCCAGCCCAGCTCTTTGGGCAAAGCCAGCAAAGCTGCCCTGGCATCTCTGCGGATTCAGGGCCACAAGGGCCTCACCTTGGCTTGTGGCCAGGAGGCTGGGGGAAATCCTGATCAGGTCACACTGTAAGCGAGGGATGAGGACGGAACAAGAACCTGGTTGCCCAGACAATAGGACGTGTTCCCTCACCAGCAGCCTAGGGTGCGGCTGGGGGCAAAGAAATGCCTGTATCTTTTTTTTTTTTGAGTCGGAGTCTTACTCTGTTGCCCAGACTGGAGTGCTGTGGCACGCTCCTGGTCACTGCAGCCTTGACCTTCTGGGCTCCGGCGATCCTTCCGCCTCAGCCTTCCAAGTAGCTGGAACTACAGGCGCGTGCTACCACGCTCGGCTAATTTTTTGATTTATTGTAGAGATGAGGTCTCGCCAAATTGCCCAGGCGAGTCTCGAACCTGCAGGCTCAGGCAATCCCCTCACCTCAGCCTCCCAAAGCTCGGGATTACAGGCTGAGCCACCGAGCCCATCCCGAGCCCATCCCGTATCTTAAGCCTCTTCCTCAAAGCTGCAGCCTGGGGCTCTGTGCTTCAGAGTCCCACATCAAAAAATGAATAAAACAGACACAAACAAAGCCTCTTTGCTTTTGCATGAGTACAAAAACCTTCCCAAGTGGGGGCAAATCTGATAAAAGCCTAGAGACTACATCTGAGTGGCTGCTGGACTCTCCTGACATTGTGGTCTTCCAGGGACAGGTGTTTTTGCATGTCCGCAGCGACTAGTCCACTCGCCCTACACCCTGTCCCCACTGTGGCAAAGGGGCTGCTATATAAATTGTCCACTGAGGTCAGGGTTTCTCAACCACAGCTCTACGAACATGTCGCGTCAGATGTTGTGTGGGGCTGTGCCGTGCATTGTAGAATGTTTAAGCAGCATCTCTGGCCTCCAAGCACTAAATGCTGGTAGCAACACCCCCAGCTGTGACAAAAATATCTCCAGGCATTGACAAATGTCCCTTGAAGGGCAATACTGTATCCCTCCCGCCAAGAACCGAGGCTCTAGCTCCACTTTTCCCTTCTTCAATAATAAGGCTCTTGGCCATTGCTTTGCTAAACTCTGGTCTGGCCGTGTGGCTCGTTGAGCTATGATTGCCATGTTTTCCTAAGGTTCGGCCCCCTCCCTTACCTTGAGGAGACGAATCTCACCTCTCTCTCTCTCTCCTCTCTCTCTCCAATTTACTCTCTAAATAAACTATATTTTCCAATTAAAAAAATAATAATAATAAAATTATAAAACTCTTACTTTTCAGTTGGCATATAGTCATCTGGAAAAGACTGGCCACAAGCTATGGCCGTCTCCGTGTTTTCTGACTTTGGCCCCCTTCCTTACCTCGGGGAGGTGAATCTCCTCTTCCTCTTTCTCTAATTTACTTTTTAAATAAATTTTCTAATCTTAAAAAAAAGTAAAAGAAAAAAAAGACCAAGATGCTGCAAGACTATCCCTGCAGCGAGGTATGGCCAATGAGATGTGGGTAGAATGCAACTTCCACTTCCACGAGGTGTCTCTTTTTTTTTTTTTTTTTTTTTGAGTTGGAGTCTCACTCTGTCACCCAGACTGGAGTGCAGGAGCCACTCCCGGCCACCGCAGCCTCGATCTGCTGGGCTCCGGCGATACTTCCGCCTCAGCCTTCCAAGTAGCTGGAACCGCAGGTGCGCGCTACCACGCCCGGCTAATTTTTTGATTTATTGTAGAGATGAGGTCTCACCAAGTTGCCCAGGTGGGTCTCGAACCCGCGGGCTCAGGCAATCCACTCACCTTGGCCTCCCAAAGCGCGGGATTACAGGCTGAGCCACCAAGCCCGGCTGAGGTGTCTCTTAAGGAGGTGTGCATTCCTTTGTTTTTTTTTCAGTCGGAGTCTCACTCTCACACAGACTGGAGTACAGTGGCATGCTGCTGGGTTCAGGTGATCCTTCCGCCTCAGCCTTCCAAGTAGCTGGAACTACAGGCACACGCTACCATGTCTGGCTAATTTTTTGATTTATCGTAGAAGCAAGGTCTTGCCAGTTTGCCCAGGCTGGTCTCCAAGCCCGAGGCTCAGGCAATCCTTTCACTTCCGCCTCCCAAAGTGCTGGGATTATAGGCATGAGCCATGCACCTGGCTGGTATGCATTCTTATCCCCTTCCCCCTTCCAGTCAATCATAACACAGCGCAGTGGCTGGAGCTGAGATGCCTCCTGGGTCAGGAAGGCAAAGTCAAGTGCTCAGATGGCAGAACAGTAAGAGACAGTAAGAGAGGAGGCAGGGCCCAGATGACCATGGAGCACCCATGGTGGAGCAGGCCCCTACCACTGGACTGAATTCACACCTGCAAATGAACTTGTGTTCCGGTTATCTTGGCCAGCTCTCCCGGAGCCTGAGTCTAGCCTTTGTTTTTTTTGTTTTTTGTTTTTGAGTTGGAGTCTCACTCTGTCACCCAGACTGGAGTGCAGTGGCCGCTCCCGGCCACCGCAGCCTCGACCTGCTGAGCTCCGGCGATCCTTCCGCCTCAGCCTTCCGAGTAGCCGGAATTACAGAGCGCGCTACCACGCCCGGCTGATTTTTTTAATTTATTTATTGTAGAGATGAGGTCTCGCCAAATTGCCCAGGCGGGTCTCGAACCTGCGGACTCAAGCAATCCACTCACCTCAGTCTCCCAAAGGCGCGGGATTACAGGCTGAGCCACTGAGAGTCTAGCCTTTGATGAACACTCCTGACACCATGGCCTCTTGCAGACACAGTCAAATCTAATCATAAGTGACATACAAGATATAACTCAGCCATGCTTCAGTCACCCGCCATCTGGAGGCCTAGGACGGTCAGCTTTGCCTCCATTCTGGTAGTTCACGGGACCCCTCCACAGGGCTGTCACCCTCTCCCCACCCTTACCCTCCCCCAGGGCTCCCCATCTCAGGAAAGTGCACGCCCACAGCCCCAGAACTCATGAGTCGTCATCTCTGTCTCCCCTCGCTCCCACTCCGCCCCTCCTGTGTCCACAAAGCCCCCAAGTCCCCCTTCCTGCCTCCTAACAAACCCTCTCCCAACACACACACTCTGCTCCCAGCGCTGCTGGTCTCCCTGCCCCGTCTCCACCCACGGCCTGAGCCCTCCTTCACTCCCTGCTCATGACTCCTCTGGGTCTCTGGGACAAAGTCCAAACTTTCTGGGGGAGCGTCATGCCCCTGCCTTCTCCCACCTCCTCTCCCAGCTCCCCACTCCTCTCTCACAGCTCCAAAAAGCTCTGGTAACGCACTGTGACTCTGCTTCCTCTGTCTCAAGTGTCCTTCCCTGTGCCTCTGCGGAACTCCTCCTCCATGAGCCTTTGACTGAGTCCCCCAAAAAGAGCATGCCAATGATCTCTGCCATGACTTCCACAGAATTTGCTGGTCTAACAACAGCTTGTTCCGCTGCATGTTCTGAGTCAAGTTGTCTGTCTCCCTTCTCCTTTTATTGTACTTGGAATCCACGGTACCTGATGGAATACTGACACAGCATAGGTGCCCAATACCCGATGTTACTTCCCATGTACTAAGCCCTATGTTCCAGGCCTTGAGCTAGATGCTTTATCTAAATGATCTCATTTTGTCCTCAAAATCTCCCTGTCAAGAGTGGTTATCTCCCCCGAGAGATGACACTGCAATTCAGAGAGGCTGGGCAGCCACCCCAGGTCCCACAGCTCTTGCACAGGTGTGTCAGACCAATTCTCCATCTGCCATACCCGCTGACCCTTGGGATCTGGCCTCACCCCACTGCCAACCCCAGACACGGTCTCCAGGGAAGCACTGATCCCCAGAACTAACCAGAAGGACTAACTGCCTATAGAAGAACTAACTGGCTGTAGAAAAAACACACTGTCCTTTGTTTGTTTGTT
>CAUYQG010271138.1:0-10045 GCA_963574415.1 Tarsius wallacei | reverse complement strand
TTATGCTATGTATTATTATTATTATTATTATCATCTTCATTATTATTTGAGTCAGGGTCTTGCTCTGTCACCCAGGCTAGAGTGCCTGGGTTCAGTCACAGCTTATCTAGGCCTCAACCGCCTGAGCTCAAGCGATCCTCTCGCCTCAGTCTCCCAAGTAGCTAGGACTATAGGCATGTGCTACCACACCTAGCTAATGTTTTGATTTTTTGCAGAAACAAGGTCTCGCTACGTTGCCCAGGGTGGTCTCAAACTCCTGGCCTCAAGCAATCCTCCCGCTTCAGTCTCCCGAAGTGCTGGGGTTACAGGTGTGAGCCACTGTACCCAGCCAAGACCCAGTTTTAAGACGAGGGCACTAAGGCTTCAGTCTGTGTGTTCAAGCACACACTTACATGTAATCGTGTGTGTGATTGTGGGAAGTGACTTACCCAGGGACACACAACGCTTTTCACTGAATGAGCAATGGACAGATGTTCACCATGCACTAGCAGGGCCAAATCTAACAGCCCAGATCTCAGACTCTGTTAGCCCGATGTGCTTTCCAAAGAGCGCAGGTGGGCATAAGGGGTCAGATCCAAGTTCAAAGCCGGGCTCCCTGTCTTGGCTGCAATCTGGCTGTGTGGCCGTGGACCTGCCACTTCTTCCCTCTGAGCCTCAGTTTCCTCATCCACGCGCCTTGTACCTGCAGATGAAGCAGGTCCCTGGCAAATAGTAATTGCTCAGCACAGAGAAGTTGTGATTAGCTTTCTGCTCTCCTGGGGCCCTCACTTAAGCCACTGAAATCCACAAGCCCAACGTCAGTGTTCACACTTCTCCCCGCTCTCACTGGGAGGATTAGGAAGCTAATGATTCTGAAAGCAGCGGCCGCAGTTATGTTGCCTAATTGGACCCCAGGGCTGCTTCTAAGGGGCCCTGGGGAGATGAGACAATCGATTGCGCCAGTGAGCTGTCTGGAGCCAGGTCCTTGCTATGAAAGGTGTGTGTCTAGAAACCGTAGCAGCTCACCTCCCTGGTGAGGCGACTTAAGTGACTTCTGTATTGGGGATGGGGCCAGCTGGAAAGGCTCTCTACTAGGAGTCCTGAAGTATGTGTCTCAACTCTGAGTCTCACTAAGTGTCTCTGTGACCATGAACAAGTCCTCTGTCCCTCATAGGAGGTGCAACTGAGGATAGAGGGAAGGAGGCAGCCTGTCCCAGAGTGCAATGATCTTAGGAGTGTCCATCAATGCCTCCTCGTCTATTGAAATCATCACAAGTTAATTTTAATGCATAGTAGACTCATAACAAGACTATCAAAGTTGTAGTTTTTGATTTCTGGAACTGGCTTATGATACCCTTTAAAAATGAATTTAGCTCAAGGGAGACTTTTTTTTTTTGAGTTGGAGTCTCACTCTGTTGCCCAGGCCAGAGGGCAGTGGCACCATCACAGCTCACCACAGCCTTGACCTCCGAGGCTCAGGCGATCCTTCCACCTCAGCCTCCTGAGTAGATAGGACTACAGGTACATATGCCACCACACCCAGCTAATTTTTTGTAGCGATGAGGACCCGCTGTGTTGCCCAGGCTGGTCTCAAACTCCTGGGCTCAAGGGATCTTCTGGCCTCAGCCTTCCAATGTGCTGGGATTACAGGTGTGAGCCACCGCACTCTGCCAACGGAGTTCTTACAAAGAAAGATTAGTAAGCAGTGACAGTAAAGGTGGTCTAAACAGACAGCAGAAAGTGGCTGGAGACTGTGACATTTGCAGGCCACTGCCATAGGCGGAAGCGCTTCACCCACGGACGGTACGATAGATTAATAATGGTCAGCACCCCGTTTTGTAAAGAGGGGGTTAGCAGTTTCTACAACACTACAGCGAGACCCCACAAAGGGTGGCTGCTGTTCCAGGAAGGCAGAGGTTGTCCTGGGAGCGGAGACTCTCCGGGAGAGCCTTCAGGGTGGGAAGGAGGAGGGACGCTTGGCTGCCCAGGCCAGCACCTGGGCAAAGCCCTGGGCAGCTCAGCCCGGCTTGGATGAAATGAACCAAAACCCGCCAGCCCCAGGCTGGAACCAGCGAGACCGAAACTGAAGAGTAGGCCTGGTCACACCCAGGGCAGAGGAGGGGCGGGGAGGGAGAGAAGCTGACAGCTCAGCTTGTCCCAAGGGCGGTGGTGTCACTACTCCTGGAAACACTTAATGAGATTATAGCCTCGGCTTTTGAAAAATGCATCTGTGTTTTAAAAGGAAAATGTTCCTCTATTCAGGGTAACTCCCCTCCCTCCTTCCAGAAGATGCCATATGATTCAAATCCAAGTTTCCCTGGAAGAGTCATGAAGGATGGGTGACATCTCTCTAGTGTCTCCCAGGTTGGAATTCGGTGGCACGATCATGGCTCACCGCAGGCTCAACCTCCTCGAGCCTTTCGCCTCAGCCTCCTGAGTCGCTGGAACTACAGGCGCATGCCACTCCTCCTGGATAAAGCGTCCTACAAGCCTCGGTTTCCTCATCCACACGCCTTGTGCCTGCAGATGAAGGATCTCCGTGGCAAATGGTTACTGCTCCGCTGTGCAAGTGTTAGCCCGTTGACTTACCACTTCTATTCCTGTAACAACCCAACAAGAAACTTATTATCTGTGCTTCACAGATGTGGAAAAACGAGGCAGGGGAAATTAGGATAACTTTGTGAAGGACTCTAAACCACCAGCAACCTGACACTCCCTGTGCTTCCCCTGAGGCTGCTCCATGTCACCCATCCACCCCTCCAGCCATGAGGCAGTTTCAAGGCTCTACCAGGAGCTAGGCACTAAGTTGCGTGGTGAAAAGGAGTGAGCATTTACATATATCTATATGGAAAACTGTCTGTCCTGGAGGAATTCAACATTTAGAACAATGGCTCTCAACCTCGCGTGCAAAGCAGATTCTCTGAAGAGCTTTAAGAAAAATCCAGATGCCTGGGTCACATCCCTGAACAATTAAATTTGACTTTCTGGTGGCATCCAGCTATCGCCCTTAGAAAAACAAGCAAGCACCCCTCTCCCCAGGTGATTCCAGTGTGCAGCCAAGTTTGACAATCGGTGCTAGAGCCTGGCTCTCAAAATGCATCCCCTGGGACTCATGGGAAATGCAAATTCTCAGGCCCCAGCCCAAAGTTTACAGAAGCAGAAAGTCTGGGCATGAGGCCCAGCAATCTCTGTGCTCACAAATCCTCCCAGGTAAGGTACACCTGATGCCCAGCAGAGCTTAGAACCACTGAGCTAGAGCCTCGCTCCTCGGAAGGTGGCTGGGGGACCAGCAACACTGGCGTCACCTGGCAGCTTGTGAGAAATGCAGATTCTCGGGCTGGATCACAAGCTGCAATTTGACAAAGGTCCCTAGGTGATTCCTATGCACACAAAAGGGAGACATGGCTAATCTCCACTGAGTGTCTTTGAAGGGTGGAGAGCCTTGAACGTGGGAAAGGTTGGTAGGGCCCAGCCACAGGAGGACAGGGTTTTCCGTGCTGTCTCCCTCACGCTCAGAACAATGTTGGGCACAGGGCTGAATAAATACGTGTTGAATAAGCGAATGACCAAATGAGTGGACGAAGGCACAGTTTCATTAGGAAAGGCCTTGCTGATGAGAACGGGAGGAGGGATGGTTTTATAGCGCCGGGGGAAGACTGGTCTAGGCAGAGGGGACAGCAAGTGTGAAAGCCCTGAGGCAGAACCATATTTCCCAGTTCAAGCAAAAGAGAGGTGGCCAGGGGCTGGGCCCAGTGAGCCAAGGGGACAGGGAAATGAGTTAGGGGAGCTTTCAGGGCAGATGAGCAGAGCCTGGTGGCCGAGGGTAAGGAATTCAGATCGTATTCTATACTTTTTTTTCCTTTAATTTGGAGACTCACTCTGGCTCCCAGGCTGGAATTCAGCAGCACGATTGTGGCTACTGCAGCCTCAACTTCCTGGGCTCAGGGGATCCTTCTGCCTCAGCCCCCCGAATAGCTGGAACTACAGGCACGGGTCCCCACACCCAGCTAATTTTTATTTTTATTTTTTTAGAGACGCGATCTCACTATGCTGTCTAGGCTGGTCTCAAACTCCTGGGTTCAAACAATCCTTCCGCCTCGGCTTCCCAAAGTGTTAGGATGGCAGGTATGAGCCACCGCACCTGACCTTATTCTGTACTTTTCAAGAACACTGAGTCCTCTCCCTCGGTGGGATCATTACTCCCATTTAACAGGTGGGGCAAATGAGTCCCCAGGAGGTTAGGCTACAGCTCAGGAGCCTAGACTGGTAAGAAGCAGAAGGGGGAATGCAGTGGGAGCCCCTGGGGGGTTTCTTGGGTTCACATCCTCTCCGGAATCCCTCTGGGAGCAGGCCCTGTAGTCACGCCTCTCTGGGGTCCTCTGGACCCTTAAAGCCACGCAGTAAAGATTCTATTAGACGGAATGGCCCAGGAAGAGGGAGAACAGGAGAACAGGCAGGAGGAGAGACCTCATCTGGCACTTGGGGTCTCCCTCAGGGTAGAATGTCCCCTGCAGAGTTGCTGGACTCACCACCTGCCTCAAGAGAAAGTGTGTGTGTAACCCAACCCCACTGCCCCTGTCTGCTCGGGACTGGGCACTACCTCTCTCTGTCCCCTGGTTTGTTCCCCCAAAGACTTCACCATGGCAGCCAGCTTGCTCCAGGGAAGTAGAAAGGGCACTGACAGCACCAAGTCCCAAAAAGGAATGTGCTGGCAGGTCCCACCACCCGGGGGGATTGGATATCTGGGGTCTGGAGACTCCAAGAGCTCAGCAGAAAATGATTCAGAAGTGGTTTAAGCTCTGGAACCAGAGTGCCTGGGTTTGAGTCCTGTGCGACTTTAAGCTGGTTACTTAACTCCCCCAAGCCTCAGCTTCCACACATGTAAAATGGGTTCAAAGCCATATAGGAGTGTAATAATTTTTCTTTCTTTCTTTTTTTTTTTTTGAGTTGGAGTCTCACTCTTGTCACTCAGACTGGAGTTCAGTGGCACACTCATGGTCACAACAGCCTCGACCTACTGGGTTCAGGCGATCCTTCCGCCTCAGCCTTCCAAGTAGCTGGAACTACAGAGGCATGCCACAATGCTCAGCTAGGAGTGTAATAATTCAATGAGAAACAGAACAGTGCACTGACTAGGAGAACAGTCTTTGAAGTCAGACTACGTGGGTTCAAATTTGGACTATCATTTATCTGTGCCATCTCAATCAAGCTAGTTAACCTCCCTGTGCCTCAGTTTCCTGATCTGTAACATGGGGTTAACAACAGGACACACTTTTTAGAGTTGCAGGGGTTAAATGAGTTGGTAGAATAATGTTTGGCACATGACAAGTGCCAAGGGTTTGTTCTGATGGTGATGGAGAAGGAGAAGGGAATGAATCAGACTGACATTGCTTTCAACAGTGCCTGGCACGAAGTATGTGTTCACAAAAATGGAAACACAAAGGAGGGCGGAGACTCATCGGAGGGACAGTGGCCTCTCCGCTATCACCCGTGGCAGCCAGGCGGCCATGTGGACACAGTGCTGCTGAAGCCTTCATCATTTTAAGAGAAACCAGGACTCCACACTTTTATGTGGACACTTTTGACTTTTACAAGTTCAATTTAACTTAAGAAGCACAGTACAAACCAAAGTCATGTTCATGGCCAGGCGCAGCTGTGGGCTGCCAGTCTGCACGATGTTGTTGAATTCGCTGTGGTTATTTGATTCAGGGGAGAACCACGGTGGAGTAAGTTTAATCTTGGACCATACCCCCAAGGTGTGCTGGGCACTTTAAACCATTGCCTCATTTCATCCTTGCAGTCAGCACCCCTTGAAGTGGGTCATCCCCATGGCCCCAGTGGACAGGTGAGATAATTGAAGTTTAGACAGGTTAAACATTTTGCCCAAGATCACTCGGTTGGGAAGCAGTGGGGCTGGGATCCCTCACTCAGCAGCCTATAGCCTTTCCTGTAGCTACCGGCTCTAAAATGAAGTCTTTTTTTTTTTTTTTTTTTTAAAGAAACAGAGTCTTGCTCTGTTGCCTAGGTTGGAGTGCAGTGGCATAATCACAGCTCACTGCGGTCTCAAACTCCTGGGCTCAAGCAGTCCTCCCACCTCAGCCTTCTGAGTAGCTAGGACTATAGGCACACACCACCACACTTGGCCAATTTTTTTTGTAGACAGAGTCTTGTCATGTTGCCCAGGCTGGAGTCAAATTTCTGGCCTCAAGTGATCCTCCCACCTCAGCCTCCCAAAGCACTGGAATTACAGGTGACAGTCACTGTGCCCAGGTAAAATGAAGACAGACTTAAGTTGGCTTGTGCCCCTACTCAGAAAGAAAATGAGGAACGTCTTTGAACAGGGTTCAATAAATTTTCTCAAATTCTCAACGAGCCCAGGGCGGTTTACACAGAAGCTCCAAATTGCCAGGAAGAATGAGGATGTATCCTCTGCCATCCAGTGTTGGCATGGGCACCCAATTCTCCCAGTGGCTCTTTCTTCAGGGCTGTTCCAGCTGTGTAACTAGCATGCAGGTGAAATGTCACCGTCTTGGCGACAGCAATAATTACTCATGGAAACCTGGATTTGCTCAGAGCAAATAAATGCCTCGTAACATTGTATTCCCTTAGACACATGTCACTTTGGCTTTCCACGACAGTTACATGGCATTTGTGCCCCATGTGCAGGCGTCAAACACGGACAGTGCAGGAGAAACCACGAGGGATCTCGGAACACCAGCAAGCAAGCCCCACAGCCGACCAAGGAAAGGGTTAAGCCCGATGGTTAAACATAATAGCTTAATGCCTTTTGCTAACTCCAAGCTCTACCAGGAAGGCTGACAGATCCCAAACAGAACAAACAATAGCTGGAATTGTTCTAGTGAAAACTCGTTCAGCGGCACCACTTGCCAATAATCTTTAAAACAGCTTTCATTCTCCTCTGCTTCCTTGACTCCAACCCTACCCGAAAGCAGAAGGCAGACAAGTTTTCGTCCTCGTGTCAAACCCTCGTAGACAGAACGCCTGCTTGGGCAAGGGGATGGCTGAGGCAGGTTGAGAGGACAGAGCTCAGGGCCGAAGACTGCACCACTGCAGATGCACCCAGGCCAGGCCTAGAACATGCCCCAAAGTGACTGTCGTCCACGGTGATGTCGGCCTCTCTCAGAACTGGAGACCAAGACAGGAAGTTCAGAACACGAAAGAGCACACGTTTCCCTAATGAGAGACCACATGGCAAGCGATACTCGCCAAAGTTTGGTTCCAGAGGCAACCACTTAAATGGCAGGCGGACAGTACTTTGGAAAGAATGCCTGTCCGTCCCTTACTATATGTGTGGGGCCAGCCAGGACCCATACCTGTAGGCCACACTCGCAGCGGGAGGCTTACCTTCTCTGCCACTCAGCGTCCACACAGCAGCGTCAGCACGGTTAAACTTCAGTTTATCCGGACAGTCGCTGTTTACAGTGAGGCTGGGTGAGATCACTAGTTCTAGCATTTCCTTGTACCTGGAAGAAAACAAAGGGAAATAGAATGTATTCATTAATTATGCATGCTTACTAATGATTCCTATTTCTTTCCCTAAGACTATAAATATTAAAGCTGATTACCTAAACCCAGCCTTCTTATAAATTCCACATGATAAAAATTCACTAAACTTTTCATCAAAGGGAAATGAGGAATTAAAATGAAGTACTTGCTCCCCGTCCCCAGAGAATACACCCACTTGATTAAAACGTTCCCCGCCTTCGTGCTGCATTTTGCCATTAGAAAAATTATACTTTGGCCTCTTTTAAATGTTATCTGAATGAGTCTGAGCAAACGAGGGAGACTTCCCAGCAGAGGAAGGGAGAGACGGGCAGAGGGAGCATTTGGATTTAGACTGCCAAAAGCCGAAAGCTTGGGGAGAACTTGGCATTGACTGTGGTTAAGAGGGGACAATGGACATGGCACTACTTGCACAGACCAAGAAAGACGCAAAAGGTGTCTGCGATATTAACAACCCTCTCTAGGCAGCAACACTCCACAGCCCATCACCATGGCCCGGACCAAGAGAGGGAACACTGGCTCCTCGAATTATGATTTTGACAATATGTGATGGGGGCCGGGGGGAGGAGCGGGAGAGAACAGGGACAAGTCTCCTTGGGGCTTTCTCATTTTTTATTGAAAATGTTTCCAACTCTTGTTCCATGTCGGTAGTCACTCCTCCTCAATACCCACCCACTGTGTTTAAGAAACGAGGTTTCTAGTTAATACACACAGCACCATACATGGCGTAGCAACTTTCAAGGGTCTAAACTACAATCAGTAACATTTAACACTCAGTTGTCTTTGGAGGAAGACTACATTTATTGCGCACACATCATTATCTCAGGTCATGCTTGACAAGATCAGTTATTTTCTGTTAATGAGACACAAGTACTGATCGGTAGTGGAGTGACTATAAACTCAGATTCCATTGTGTAAAAAAATTGTGAATTCAAATTCCAGGTACTACCTTAAGCAGCCTACCAAACTGTTCTAAGTGAAAAGTTTTCTCATCTGGAATATGGGGATTATCAAAGTACCTTCTGTCAAGTTCAAGGTGAAGATTAAAAGAAACGATACACATAAAGAAAGGACTCAGTTGGCTCATTCCAAATGAAGTTCAAAACACAGACGCCCCTTGGGAACTTGGTAGGCAGCAACCTAAGTGCTCATTCAAAATCAAGTTCAAATACAGTCTCCCTGAAAGGGGTTGCTTCCTGGACACCACACGGATACTAAAACTGGAGGCTGCTTAAGACCCTCATATAAAATGATGCTGTATTTGCATATAATCTACACACATCCTCCTGTACACTTTAAATCATTGCTAGATTACTTCTAATATCCAAGACAGTGTAAATGCTGTGTAAATAGTTGTTATACTGTATTTTAAGAATTTGTATTGTTTTTGATCCATGGTTGGTTGACTCCTTGGATGTGGAACCAGCGGATACAGACGCGGGCGGTAAAAAGATAATAGTAAGTATGGGAGGGATCAACTCCAGTTTCAGGAGAATGCTAACTCTGGGAGTCCTGGGGGATGTCATCTGGGAAGTGGTAACCTGGGGGTTTCAACTGTGTTTATAATGTTTTAGTTCAGGGGTTCACACATAGGCCAAGTCCATCCCAAGACTGTTTTTCTGTGACCTGTGAATCAGGAATGACTTTCACGTTTTTACTTGGTTGTAAAAAATCACAAGAAGGATACTATGTCATGACATGTGAAAATGATGTGAAATTCACATTTCAGTGTCTGTAAGTAAAGCTTCATAGGAGCACAGCCCTGCTCATGGGTTTGCTGTCTTGTCCATGGTCACTTTCATGCTACAACTGCTGAGTGGAATAGTTTCATCAGAGCCCATATGTGGCCTAAAAGCAGAAGATATTTAATATATGGTAGAAAAACTTTGTCAACCCCTGTTTTATTCTGTAAGTAGGGTGCTGGGTACATCACTTTGGTATGGTTTACTAGATATTTTTGTATGCCTGAAATACTTAATAATTTTTTAAAAAAGAAAGCACTTATCTCAGAACTTGCACATAGGATGTACTTTATATATCTGTATTTTTTAATTTGATGAGAGAACTTCACAAAAATCAGCTTCTAGGCATTTACATCTTTATATTGACTGATAAATGTTGGGCCCCAAAGGTTCCCATGTATACACGTGTCCCGGGTGCCGTTTTTTGTTTCTCAAATGCCATAAGACACCCCAGGATGGAAGCCTAGGTGTGTTTTTTCTGCAACACATCAAAGCATATTGGATGGTGCTTGGCCAATCGCAGATGATGTTGTCTGACTGCAGAAGCCAGAAATTTGCATTTTATTCAAACTTCTCCATTCGTTTGGGTGTGTGCAAATAATTGAAGGTTAAAAAATATCAGCCGGGCATGGTAGCGCCTGCCTGTAATTCCGGCTACTTGGAAGGCTGAGGCGGAAGGATCGCCGGAGCCCAGCAGGTCGAGGTTGCGGTGGCCAGGAGCGGCCACTGCACTCCAGTCTGGGCAACAGAGTGAGACTCCAACTCAAAAAAAAAAAAAAAGAATAAGGTAAAAAAAAAAT
>CAUYQG010271134.1:0-21322 GCA_963574415.1 Tarsius wallacei | reverse complement strand
GGTTCTGAATAGGAATTGGTTGCCAGTCCAATTTCCATAAGGGTGTCTCTTGCATTTTCTAAGAGAATGAGGTTTTACGTTTAGGTCTTTGATCCCTTTAGAGTTAATTTTTGTGTATGGTGATAGGTAGGGGACCTGTTTCAATCTTCTGCATGTGGTCAGCCAGTTTTCCCAGCACCATTTGCTGAATAAGTTCTCCTCTCCCCAGTAGTTGTTGTTGGAGGCTTTGTCAAAGATGAGTTGGTTGAGGAATTGAGGCTTTGCTTGTGAAATCTCTGTCCTGTTCCATTCGTCTATGTGCCTTTCCTTGTACCAATACCAGGCTGTTTTGATTACTGTAGCCTTATAGTAAAGTTTGAAGTCTGGAAGTGTGATACCTCCTGCTTTGTTTCTTTTGCTAAGGATTGTTTGGGCTATTCGTGCTTGTTTATTTTTCCATATGAATTTCTGTATTGTCATTTCCAGGTCTGAGAAGAATTATGTTGGTAACTTAATGGGTATTGAATCTAATCTGTAGGTTGCCTCTGATAGGGTGGACATTTTCACAATGCTGATTCTTCCAACTCATGAGCATGAAATATTTTTCCATTTGTTTGTGTCTTCTTGGATTTCTTTGAGCAGTGTTTTGCAATTCTCATTGTAAAGTCTTTCACTTCTCTAGTTAGGAAGATGCCAAGGTATTTCATTTTTTTGGCGGCTATTGTGAATGGGATTGTGCTTTTTATTTGGGTCTCTGTCTGCTTGTTGTTGGTATATAGGAATGCAGCTGTCTTGCACATTTATTTTGTACTCTGAGATTTGCCAAAGTCCTTTATCAGTGTAAGCAGGTTTTGAACATAATCTCTTGAATTTTTAAGGTATAGGATTATATCATCAGTCAAGAGGGATAACTTGACTTCCTCTTTTCCTGCTTGGACACCCTGGATTTCCTTTTCTTATCTAATTGCCTTAGCTAGAACTTCCAACATAATGTTGAACAAGAGGGATAAGAGCGGACAACCTTGTTTTGTTCCAGTTTTCAGGGGAAATGTTTCCAGTTTCTGTCCATTTAACAATATGTTAGCTGTGGGTTTATCGTAGATAGCACTTACTATTTTGAGGTATGTTCCTTCTATACATAGGTGTTTGAGGATTTCTATCAAGAAGGGATGCTGGATTTTATCAAAAGCTTTTTCTGCATCTAATGATATAATCATGTGGTTCTTGTTTTTATATCTGTTGATGTATTTAATTACACTTAGGGTCTTGCGATATAAATTCCCCTCTTAGATCTGTTTTCATGGCATCCCAGAGGTTTTGGTAAGTTTTTTTTTTTTTTTTCATTTTCATTTGTTTCCAGGAATCTTTTAATTTCTGCTTTGATTTCAGTATTGACTCAGTAGTTATTCAGCATCATGCTGTTTAGTGTCCATGTCTTTGTGGGCTTTGGAGAAATGATGTTGTTGTTGATATTTATTTTTATTCCACAGTGATCTGAGAGTGTGCTTGGCAAGATTTCAACCTTATGGAATTTGTTTATGCTTGATTTATGGCCAAAGATGTGATCGATCTTGGAGTACGTTCCATGTGGTGATGAGTAGGATGTATATTGTATGGTTGTTGGGTGGAATAATCTGTAGGTATCTATTAAATCCATTTAGTCAAGTATCAAGTTTAGGCTTTAGATCTCCTTATTTATTTTTTGCCTTGATGATCTATCTAGGGATGTTAGTGGGGTATTTAAATACCCTGTTATAATAGTGTTAGAATCAATATCTTTTTAAAATTTACTTAGTAGTTGCTTTATATTTGCTGGTGCTTCTATGTTGGGTGCATATATGTTTAGTATGGATATTTCTTGTTGATGGATTGAATTTTTTTATCATTTGTAGTGTCCTTTTGCATCTTTTAAAAATTTTGACAGCTTAAACGTTGTTTTGTCTGATATTAAGATCGTAACCCCTGCCTTCTTTTGTGATCCATTTGCCTGGAAACACATTTTGCATCCTTTACCTTTGAGTCTGTGTGTGTACCTTGTAGTGAGATGAGTCTCCTGGATGCAACAAATAATTAGGTCTTGGTTTCTTATCCTGTTTGCCATTCTGTGTCTTTTCAGTGGTTATAGTCCATTCACATTCAGGCTGATTATTGAAATGTGATTGTTTATCACTGTCATGAGGGTCTTATAAAGTTTTTTTCTTTGTTTGCTTGTTTTCTTTTGGCTTTGGGGTCAATGTATGTGTTTGTTTTCAAGTTTCTTGTTGCGCTGTATTCGCTGTTGATTTTGTGCTCTGCTACTCTCTTGGGTGTGTGGTCATTCTTTTTTTGTTGTTGCTGTTTCTTTTTTCTGTGCTTTATACCTTTTTAAGTGTCTCCTATAGAGCTGGTCTGGAAACTGCATAATCTCTTAGGGATTGGATGTCTGGGTAGATTGTAATTCTCTATCACTGATGAAGCTGTGCTTGGCTGGATGGGAAATTCATTGTTGAAATTGTTTATCTTTGAGGACTTTGGATATAGGGCTTCCCTCCTTTCTTGCTTGTAGTGTTTCTGCTGCTGATAGGCCTGCTGCTATTCTGATTGGTTTTCCTTGGTTGGTAGTCTGACCTTTCTCTCTTGCTGCCTTTAGGATTTTTTCTTTAATGCCTACTTTGTGTAGGCAAATTTTATGTGTCTAGGTGTTGGTCTTCTCATTTGATGTCTTTGGATTCTCTGTAACTCTTGTGCTTGGCTGGTCACATCTCTGGTGTTTTCTTGGATTGACTCCTGGAATACTTGCTCCAAATTGTTCTCCATTTCCCTTTCTTCTTCTGGGATACCAGTCAGGCATAGGATTGGCCTCTTGTTATAATCACACATCTCTTGTATGTTTTCTTCTTACTTTCTGAGTCTTCTTTCTGTGTTTTTTATAGATTGGGTTAATTCCATGATCTGGTCTTCAAGTTCTGATATTCCTTCTTCAGCTAGATTAATTCAGCTTTCCATGCTTGTCACCTTGTTATTTATTTCCTGGATGAAGTTTTTAATTGCCAAAATCTCTATTACAAGTTCTTTCAGTGTTGCATCTTGTCTTACTTGAGTCTTATTCACTTTTTCCATCCATTCCTAATCCCTGTCATATTCTGGAGCCAGTCATTGGTGACTTCCATTGTTTGAGCACCAAGGTCTGATTTTTAGGGAGTTTTGTCTTTGGTACACTTGAAATTGCCTGAGATCTTTCTTTGGTTTTTCCTCTTTTGTGACAGATCTCTTGTTTTTCTCTTTAGTTCTATTGTTCAGTGTTGGTGTAAGAGGCTTTCCCTTCTGATGTATGTTCAGTCCTCTATTCTTCCCTGACCTGGGTTCTGGATTTGTTCTATTTCAAAATAGGACAGTGGATGGGAAGCTTTGCTGTCTCTTGTAGTTTTTGAAATTTGAATAAAGTATGTGATGGGGTGCTAGGATTCAGAAACTACTTGCAAATTTCAAGGTTCACTTATTGTGGTAAGTGTTCCCTGAGACTCACTCCCTACCAGCACTTTATATGATGATGCAAAGCAGAAATCAATGCAAAAAACAATTGAACACAGACACACACACACACACACACACACACACACACACACACACACACACACATACACACACCCCCCAAAACAAACTGGAATAACAACAAAGTGAAGCAAACAAACAACAACAACAACAAAAACTAAACACACACACACATGCTTAGCATAAAGTGAATAGAGAAGAAAAACTGAAAGACCAGATGTGGGGGAAAAGTGGAATTCAGGACGAACCCTCACCCATATATTGACACACTCCTTAAACTATAAAAAAAATGCAAATAAAAAAACCCCAAAAGAACAAAAGAGCAAAAACAAACCAACCACAACAACAACAAAATTGAAAGATGAACACTCAATCATTTACATACACACGTAAACAGAAAACAACAAATAAAAGAAGAAAGAAACAGAAAAAGAAAAGAAAAAATATTTGGGGGGCGGGCAGATCAAACCCTCACAAACACATTCATGCACAAAGGAAAAATATTTTTAAAAATAGATGAGCTAAAAAACAGTCAAAAACTTTTCAAACATTTTTTTAAACATTGAAAATTTTAAAAAATAGAAAAAACATGCCTTCTTGTGGCAGGCTCTGTAATTGTTCCACTAATCAAGCCTCTCCTGCAGGGCCACCTCTTTCACTCTCTCCTCAGTGCGAAGCATGGAAGGAGGCAGTATAGTGTAGGTGGGTGGGTTTGCACTCCTCCCCTCCCACTCTCATATGGTCAGTGAGAGCTCATCTGGTGGGAAGGTTCGGGATTGTCTCTTCACCAGGTGTGCCCCAGCCAGGCCTATCCTGGAATGGAGTTCTCCTATTGACTGACGTCCAGGCTCCGCCTGGGTTCATCTTTCTCAGTCGTAGTACAGCTGTGTGGGTCTGATGTTCAGATGATTGCTGGGGAGGAAGAGGTTTGGGTCATCCCCGGACTCACCACTTATCTCTTTGGAGTTCTTCCTAGTCCTTTTCTGGCCACACCCTTTGTCCTGTTGCTAGATCAAGTTAGGGTGTGGGATGCCTGGAACTCAGCACTCATCAGGTCCCTCTGAAGTTTGTGCTTTCAGGATATTCCCTCATCATGATCAGTCCTGGGGTAATTGATCCACCAGTCACAGAAATCGGGTCTGTTGCTCCTTGGTGTGTGAGTTGGAGCACTTTCCTGCCCTGCCTTCAAGATGGTGGTGGGATGGTTCTCTTGTTCTTTTCCATGGGACTTTGTAGAGGCAGAATTCTTAAAGAGCATAACATACCACTGCCTCCTGAATACTGAGTGGTGAGCTGAGAATAAAATGTGGACCAAACCATACAGTTTCTACCTTAAAGACTATGACTGTAGAACTCTTTATCAACATCGTCATCGTCATCATCAGCATCTTATTAGTAGTAGTATAACCATGTTATTACTTTGCTACTTATTTCTCTTACAAGAAATTCATCTCTGAAGACATATTTCATATTCAAGGAGGTGAAAAGGCTATCCTCCCAATAAATATATAGCCTTTGTAAAAAAAATGTATTATTCAACAAGAGGTGCCCATTTTCTGTAGTATCACAGACATGGTTGTCATTGTTTGTTGGTATTGATCTCGAGAGTTTCAACTTCTAAAGGTAGAAACGGGCAAGTGTAAAATTAAATCTAAGGTAATAGACATCAAAATAATGATATTGAGATTCAGAGATGGAGAAGCTATGTCAACTTGTGTGCGTGTGTGTGTGTGTACACATACACACATGAACACTTGTGTTATGGAAGGCATAGGTAGGAATGCACAGGGAATCTGAAGAAATCAAGAGGAATGAGGAATCATAAGAGGAAAGTACACTACAGAGAATAAAATAGGGATAATTTTTAAATATCTTTATTTTAGAACAAACAAATATTGAGAGAGTAATATAATAAACTCTCAAGTGACTCTCACCTGTCTCAAACAGTCGCAAGCAACGCATCAGTCTCAAATCATATACCTTCTTTCAATTTTTTGAACATCATTTTAAAGTAAATACAAAACACCAGTCTTTTTCACTTTCCCATTTTGGCAAGAACACAATATGAGAGCTATCCTCTTACATTTTAAGTTCATGATACAGTAATATCAGCTGTAGGCAAATGTTGTGCAGCAAATTTTTATAACTTATCCATCTTGCACAACAGAAATGTTTATTCATTGAATGGAAAACACCAGACTCTTATTATAAGCTCAGAATATTGGACTTAGGTTTAAATACTGCGTACAGGTTAGAGAACTAGGCAGCAAGATGAAATGCCTTTTTTATTATTGGAGATGACCAAGGGCATTGTTTTGGTGATAATTTTAAGATCTTTCTACTGACCATTGAAATCTTAGATACATTTCCTGTTTTAACATTGGAAAGAGCCATTAGAGGGGATTTTTCTGGGTCTCTAGAATGTATGATTTGTTTTAACAGTGCTCTCAAGACTACCATATGTGTTTGTGAAGGTTGTGTCCTGAAGAAGGAGTCTTGGCTCAGGGAATATATATGAGCTGAAATTGAACAGATCCTTAAGCAGCACAGAAGGTGAATTTTTCTAATTTGCTGAAAGGCATCCTAGAGGCCAGTGGTTTTGACTGCTCAACTAGAACTCAAAGCCATTTCACAGGCCTTCTGATCATCATACTAACTCTAAATCAGGCTTCTGTCAATAAAAGGGAAATATAATTTAACAATTCAAACTAAATTCAAAAAAAATATTTTGTTACTACTGAAATGCAATTGTGACATAGGACGAGTCAAATATGCCATTGTGTAATGACTGTGCAAATTGGTTTTCTGTATGATTACCTTAAATAATATTGATGGTACTACACAGTGTGTCAAAAAATTAAACTGGTATTTTTAATGCTAAAATGAGTAAACACTAATCAGAGTGCCAGCAGGTACAATATCTTTGAATGAAAATAGCACATTCAAACTGCTGTTTCCATTCTTTTTGGTACATGGTCTGCATAGTTAGTATGATAAATATGAATAGAATCTTCATACTGACATTTAATTAAAATGAAATTACCTATCATTTTTACTCACTACACAAAAGCTATTATTTATGTTGATATTATTCTAATACCACATTAAGCTGAGATTGAATTTGTATCAGTGTTTTTTATGAACTGAATTATTTCTGATTACTCAGTTTTTTAAAAAGCCAAGAAGTGGATGTTATTGCATTGTGCATGGATAAAGCATATTTCCCTCTTCTGTGAAGAGTTAGAGATAGAAATTGAGTTCATTGTAACTATTACTATATACTATTTTCCAGCTTGTCCCCTAATTTCTTTAGAAATTTTATATAAAAATGCACTAAATTACTTTTAGTGTATGCTGTGCTGATTTAAAATTTAGTATCTGAGCTAATACTGAGGTTAATTTTGAAACTATTAATATGTAGTTGACTAGTCATTCCCTAGGTTATTACTATTGAGATTACTTTTACTTACTACAATCAAAGTAGCAACATGTAGTCATGGCAGCAGTGATTTTCATGATCCATCCCTCCTCTTTCTCCCTTCTTCCATTCACCATGTACTGTGTATTAACACTGAAGTTAATTGGAGTTATTGTAAATCTCTTTTTTACTAATGCTGATATCAACTCTTTAATATGAAATTCAGAAATTCAAGATAATTTGTATTTTAGCTGTTGCTTCTATTGACTATTACAATATGACATAATACTCTGTAAAAATCACTCTGGCAAAAATGTGTATTTATCTTTTAGTATTAGGGAAGCACCACACAGTACAGTCAAACAGGAGGAAATACCCATAGTTTACATTGTCCTTGACGAAATTAAATCAATTAACTGTGATTCTGAAACTTTTTCCTTAGGACAGGCATTGTTATATTGATAACAAAGCTATAACGTAACACAATGTTTGTACTCCAATAAATATGAATTTGAATTATAAAAATAATTGTGTTTTCCCCTTAAATGACATATGTATCCTTTTAGTTAGACAAATGGAGACAAAACGTATTTATCTGACTCAAATCCAATTTTGAGTACTCAAGTTTGAGTTACTACATTTTAGTTTAACTTAAAAACAAGTGAAGGCTGGGCTTGGTGGCTCAGTCTGTAATCCCAGAACTTTGGGAGTCCGAGGCTAGTGGATTGCCTGAGCCCACGGGTTCGAGACCAACCCGGGCAACTTGGGGAACCCTCGAATCTACAAAAAATAAAAAATTAGCTGGGTTCAGTAGCGTGCACCTGTAGTTCCAGCTACTTGGAAGGCAGAAGCAGAAAGATCGCTGGAACCCAGCAGGACAATGCTGGGGTGGCTGTGAGTGTGCCATTGCACTCCAACCTGGGCCATGGAGTGAGACTCCAACTCAAAAAAAAAAAAGTGAAAAGTTTCTTTCTATGTAGCAAATAACCAAAACAGTGAATATGATGCATGACAATTTTCAGTTGAAAGGAATGACCAAATCATTGATTCCAGTGCTTGCTTCTTATGAAAAACCAGTCTTACTTATTTAGAAATATTAGATTTTATAAGAAGAAAAGTAGGATATACAAATAAGTATTCATCCATTAGATGAGATATACCAACCAGGGACAGGAGAGGAAAACTAATAACATGTGTTAACAACTACTCTAGTAAGTTGCTCCAAGGCTGGGTGGTATTATCTGTTTTAAGTTCTTATAAGAATTTGTCATGAGAAGAGAGAGTATCATTCCATCACAGCCCAACATACCCAAGTTTATCTGCAAGATACTGTTACCAACAAATATGCTAAACTGCCAGCAATTTAAAACCACCTTATTTGCCATCTTAACATTTGAGATAATTTTTTTACTATTATTTTATTTTATATTAAATTTATTTATTTTAAATTTAAATTTAAAAGATGTGGAGTACAATTCAGGATTAGGTATACAAGTAGTCATTGTACAGGTAAAGTTTGGACCTCTCTTTGGTCCCTTCTTCGCCTGGTTTGAGGTCAGGTACCCTTATTGATGTTATGTGCCTCCTACTTCCCTCCCCTGGCAGTGTCCTGCTACTGCCAAGCCCTTTCTTATAATGTCATACAATTATTTTTAACCTCAATGTCCTTGAGCAACTTTTTGAATTTTCTAATATTAATTTACAGCAAAAGACATATATGATAAGGTGATTTTGAATATTACATTCTTGTGATTATAGGTGAGAGTTAGTTGATTCAGGGATTTTAATTTTTAGTAGCCCAGAATAATTAGTAACACATTTCTTTACAAGATAGCTCCATTTTATTGTCAGGCTTTAATATGTTGGGTATTTGTGTGTGTGTGTGTGTGTGTGTGTGTGTGTGTTTAACATTTTCATTGACAAATAATAATTGCATATGTTTATGGAATACAATGTGATGTTTTGAGTTATGTATACATTATAGAAGGATAAAATCAAACAAATTAACACATCCACAACCTCATTAATTTATCATTTTTTGTGGTGTAATGTTAAAAAAATTCAGAAATTTTGAAATATATAACACATTATTAAGAACAATGGTCACCATGGTTTTACATCACTAAAATCTCTTCCTCCAGTCTAACTGAAACTTTGTACCCTTTGGTCAAATGCTTCCTTTCCCCGTCCCTCATATACCCCTAGTTTCTGATATCCACCTTTCTACTTTCTGTTTCTATGAGATCAACTTGTTTAGATTACACTTATAAGTGAGATCATACTGTATTTGTCTTTCTATGCCTGACTTATTTCATTTAGCATAATGCTCTCCAGCTTCATCCATGTTGTCACAAATGACAGAATTTCCTTATTTTTAAAGGCTGCACAATATTCCATTGTGCATATACACTGCATTTCTTTATCCATTTATAGGTTCATGGAAACATGCATTGCTTCCATAGTTTGGCTATTGTCAATAGTGCTGAATGAATCTAAGAGTACAGATATATATCAATTTCAGTCTCTTTAGATGTGTCCAGAAGTCAGATTGCTGGATCATAACATAACTCTATTTTTAGTTTTTTGAGGATCTCCCATGCTATTTTTCAATATGGTTATATAAATTTACATTTCTACCATTAGTTTTCAAGGGTTCTCTTTTCTCCACATCCTTGCCAATACTTGTTATCATTCTTTTTTTTATAGTAGCTATTCTAACAGGCATGTGGTGATATCTCATCATGATTTTACTTTGCATGTCTCTGATTAAAGATGTTGAGCCCTTATTAATACATCTATTGGACATTTATATCTCTTCTTTTGAGAAATTCCTGTTAGGATCCTTTGCCCATTTTATAATCAGGTTATTTGTTTTCTTGCTATGAGTTGAGTTCCTTATATAATTTGGATACTAGGCCCTTATCAGATGTGGAGTTTGCAAATATTTTCTCCCAATCTGTGAACTGTCTCTTTATTTGGTTAACTGCTTCCTTTGCTGTGCAGAAGGTTTTTGGTTTGATACAATTCCATTAGTTTATTTTTGTTTTTGTTGTCTGTTCTTCTTCAGTCCTATCTAAGAAATCATTATGCAGACCAATGTTGTAGAGCTTTTCCCTAATGTTTTCTTCTATTAGCTTTATAGTCTCAAGTCTTGCGTTTAAGTCTTTTATCTATTTTGAGTTGATATGTGTATATGTTGTGAGATAGGGTCAAATTTCATTCTTCTGAATGTGAACATCTGGATTTCCCAACATCCATTTATTGAAGAAACTATCCTTTCCCATTGTGCATTCTTGGCACCTTAGTCAAAAATCAGTTGATCATAGATACTTGAGCTTATTTCTGGACTTTCTGCCTGTTCCACTGGTCAGTGTTTCTCATTCATTAGCCTATCTGGAGATTCTAGGTGACTTTAAACTATTTGTGTTTGTCCAACCTGCTATCTTTGTTTTTGGTGGTTTCAAGAAATTGGGGAGTGTCAAGTCATGCTGTTGCCTTGAGAGAGGTGGAATAGAAGCCAGTCCTTAGGAATGGAGCTAGACAGGTTGTGGTGTTTTGGGTCTGTTTCACTGCCTTTGGTCATTCCAGAGAAGCTGAAAGCCAGCCAAGTTTCTTTCTCACTCATTCTTCCCTACACGAGAAGAAGGGCTGAAACAGATGTCTCTTGATCAGACTACTCACTTTGAACATGGGGAGATACCTGTTGAATGTTTGCAAGTTTAAAAGTCATATTTTTGTTCTCTGCTCTAGGAGTCTCAGGAGAGCAGAGCTCTGTCAACTCCCAGAGCTAGGTGATTTAGAAGCCATTCTCTTGAGTGAAGACTGTAAAAGTTGAAGAGCTCAACGTTTGTAGAAACCACTTCCAGGGAGGATCTGCATATCTCTGATTAAAGATGTTGAGCAGGGAAGTAGGTGCAGGTAGTGCCCACACATAGTGTGCATGCTGAAGTCTCATGTCCTCCTAGCATGGGGAGACTTTTGGTCCTGGTGTGCCCACTTTACCTATAGGCAAAAAGATTTCCCTCTGCTTCCTTCCATTGACAGACTGCAGGAGTTTATCTCCAGAGTAAGCTGGGGGAGAAGGCACAGGAGTTCTGTTTCTCCTATTCTTGTTGGGAGAAGACTCCAGCTTCTTTCCAACTTCTTCCCATAGAGAGATTGCATGGCTGGGATTATCACTGGAGAAAGCTAAGGAATAAGACCCTGGAGCTGTTGTGCTTTTGTGTTTGGTTTATTCTTTATTTGCTATGTAGGTTCACAGATTGGTCTGTTAAAGGCCAGAACCACAGAGAGCTGCTGGAAAAGTGTGCAGCCAAACCCTCTCTAGAGGGAAGGTGGGAACTGAACAGATGCCTGGGACTACAGCTGCTGGGATTGCTCCCTCAGGGCAAAACTTCCCTTTATTTTCTTGCTTGCAGAAAAGTCCCTAATGTCCTGTCCCTGTCATTCCTCAAGCAGGGTGATTTAAGAGCCAAGCCCTCCAATAACGGTTATAAAGTTTGGGCACTTTATGTGTGGTACAAGCACCTCAACCCCGGGGAAGAAACTGGGATTTGGAGTTTTCTTTCCAAGTATAAAACACTGTGCTTAGAGTAGGATTAGTGCCTGGGTAGGTCTCTGCTTTTTCTACCCATTTGGACGTATTTTCTTAGTTGAATGGTGTGTAGGCATCTTTCAACTGGATTCTGGCTCTCTCTGTGAGAAAACTGATACATTTGTGGGTATTTACTTGGTGTATCTGTCGGAGGAAGGATAGTCAGGAGCCTCCTATTCCACCATCTTGCTGACTTCCTGTGTGAGTATTTTTGACTTGTGCTTATTTACATTTTGTTTATACATTTGTTTTTTAATTAGTGATAGTACAATTCATGAGCGCCACTTTGTGCTATCAATTATGAGTAGCCTTAGGTTAATTGCTATATTTAATTTCCTATTACAACTACTGCTTCTTGTGGCTTAGACTTGTCTTAGACTGTAACAATTCCAGTAACAAAAGAAAATAGATTGAAATGGGCCAGAAAGAAATTCATCTGTTCTCTCTTTTTATAAAAAGCAAAACAAAAAAGCACTTATAAATTTGAAACATTGCAGCCCATTTGAAAGAATAAACAGCCTCTAAATTAAGACATAACTGCTCATTTCTTTTAGTGCTTTGAAACAAATCAAGTAAGCTATTGTCAGAAGATAGGTGATCATTTGCCTCATGATTTAATCTTGGACAATGTCTTAATCATTTGACTTCATTTTAAGTTAAAGAGGCCGTTTACCTTCTGTATTAATTGTTTTTGCTTATCAAATGATCTGTAATTATTTGTAGATAATGATAATGCATTTTGAAATAGGCTTTTTTGTTTGTTTCTATGTACCTCATGTTATTGCACCACATTTTTTATTTTATTTTTCTTATTTTGATCTTCAAGTGAAAGAGAAAAACTTGGTGCTTCACTTTCTTGTCAGTTTTAGAAATTAAAGAAGAGAGATGAAAAATGTTTAAAAACGGATTTAAGGTCAGATTAAGTGTCTCATTATAACTTCTTATGCAAATGCTGAACCCTGTACTCTTGAACTGACATTTCCCTGTTTGGGATCCTGATGCACCAAGCAGAGACAAGGCAAGAGTAATTATTTCTTATTTAGATAAAAGAAAAACCAAATGGTATTTCTGGGAATTAGAAGCACCAAAGGATGGGGGAAAGTTGCATGTAAAAAATAAATCCTGTCATAAATCCACCCGTGACGGGAGATAACATTCACATGTCTGGGTTTCATTTTGAGAAGTTGATAGTCTTCACTGTAGAATATACTTAATATATGTCAATAAGATGAGTATACTTAGAGGATAAACAGGATGTTTTATATTTGTAACTGTTTGCAGTTTGACAGAAATTGTAAATGAGTTCAGAAAAATGTTTTTCACAAAAACTACTCACTCCAACCACTTGATGGCTCCCCCAAGCTCTTCTGCTCTTGAAAAGAGCCTTAATTCCATTTTGTCAAAGGGGGCACTGTTGTCCTATTTACTCACATAAGACAGGCCAACAAAGGAAGGGCATCAAATCCAGCGGCATGTGGGCCTTTTTCAATTGGAGATTCATTCATTTATTCATTTATTCACTCCTTCAACACATATTTGCAAACCCCTCAAACTATTATATCTTAATTATAAAATACTGTTATATGTCACTTACCATTGTGGATAACACCACACCTTTCTACCTAATAAATTTGTGAAGACTGATAAATATGTGTATTTTCTTAATCCTTTTTCATTTATTCATATGAATTTTAATATTTGACTGTCAATGTTTTAATTATCTTTTATTATAAGCTTCCTTATAAATGTAATAAATTGAAATTTAAAATTAGCAGTTGAGTTTATAAGAATCATTAATAAAATTTATAATTACTCAAACACAAATAGGTAATCGTATATAACTCTAATATAAGTTCTAAAGTAGTATAAATAAAATACAGCACTGCCTTGTGTTTTCTGTTCAATCTTTGTATAATTTGACAATAATGTCAAGTCTAAAGATAAATAAATCCCTCTTTTACTTTTCTTGTATGTTGTGTCTGAGAGTGTTTTTTTTTTTCCTTTTTTTCTTTTCTGACACTCCTTTTGTATTGTTCTTTCAGCAGTAGCAATTTTTTCTAGTAAATAGGCACTCATCATGTGATCTGGAAAGTGCTGATTTCTTCTCAATCTGCCACAAATGCAATTTAGCTGTTCTGTTTCCATGGTTAGCAACCTTGTTTTCTAAAATAGGAGTTTCTAAATCTCTTGATTCGTTACAACTAAGTGATTCTTTCGTAATTGGGTCTTCTGTATTGGATAAAAACATGCTATGTGATGACTAATCCTGTCCAACTGGCCGATGGAATATCCAGGAGTTCAAGCAAACATTGCACATGTCACCTTACCTTGAAGAAGCACACAAAGTGAACTCAGAACAATGTGATACTGTCTTTTGAGGCATTTTGCACATGAAAAAGATGAAATTAACATTTTTATCATGGTTTATTGGATGTAAAAGAATGACTGTTATAATTTTGGAATTTGTAACAAGATGGAGCTGGGTTTTACATATTTAGTTCTATTTTAATTTTATTTTTCATAGTTAAAGGAATATATTAAAGTGTTGAGCAGTCTACTACAATGTCAAATCATGAACTTGCATCTCAAAACAATGTTGTCATAGATGACCTTGTTTCTATACTAATATTAATAATACTGTGCTACTTCATTGCCAGTATATTATACAGACAAAATAAGATGAAACCTGTATCAATTAAACATTTTAAAGATTATAGTATAGGCTTCTGAAAATCACTATACAAATGCTGAAACTTTTTTTATGAAATAAAAACAGAAGTAATCCTCAATATTCAGAATAATCTCTCCACTTATTATAATGCCTTCTCTTCATATTTATAGTCTATGTTTGGGAAACACACATCTTTTTTAGACTACAGGTATCCTGAAAATAATACACTAGTCTTGTTTCAAAAAAGATGATATGAAGAAAGCATTTGCAGTAGTAATTGCAGAATTTCCTCAGTTGGATTATGATGAGGTGGGAGTAGGGCAGTATGTAAAGTTTGGTAACACATTTGAGAATACCTGAATAATTCTATATTAGATATGTGTGTGTGTACATATATGTGTCTATCTTAGAACTTACTTGTAGAAATGTTATATATAATAATCTTATAATAAAATACTATATTATTTTTGATCTTAACTCTTATAAGTGCTTTACAATGTAACTGGTCTTAACTCTGATTTTTTATCTTAACTCTTATAAGTGCTTTACAATGTAACTGATTTATATATTAAAATGGTCCCCGGAGACAGATACTTCTGACATTCCATTTTGAGTTGGGAAAACTGAGGCACAAAAGGTAAAGTAACTTACCCAAGGTCACAGGTCTAACATGTCTTAAAGGTGGGATTTGAACCCAGGTCACCTGATTCTATAGGAGTTGATCTTGAATGCCTTACTCTGCTGATTCTCTATGATAAAGTGTGTTACACATAATCATCTTTATCCTCTAGGTGCAATAGATTTTACTGCTTTTAGGCCTTTAATGTTTTTCTGAGACTTAAATAATGATTTTTTTTCATCTGCATACATTTTGAATATATCAAAGCTATTATATTCTAAGTCACTTATATAGATCTATAGCAACAAAAATTCTTTTTAAAAAGACCTCATAATTACACACTGACAAAGGAATTTCTGTTGTCATATCATCAATTTCATAGAGTATTATATTAATATAAAAATTCAAATGTAGCAGTAAAAGCCTCAATCTATGTGTCTGGGTAAGATTTTTCCTTAAAGTCAGAGAGATTTTGGTAGTTTGGGCTA
Organism: Tarsius wallacei; assembly: GCA_963574415.1. Classification (NCBI taxonomy): domain Eukaryota; kingdom Metazoa; phylum Chordata; class Mammalia; order Primates; family Tarsiidae; genus Tarsius; species Tarsius wallacei. The sequence continues at coordinate 6,022 of CAUYQG010271134.1, read as the reverse complement.
TGCACTGGAAAAATAAATGTTAAAAAATAATACTGAACACTGAAATCTACTCAATTCACTTCTTTAGGAAAGATTGTTAAAGTATACGGCTCATACATTTGAACACACAATGTTTGGCTTTCTTATATTCTTTGAAGCCAGACTTGACATATGCCTGTATATTTAAGATTTGACTTTTCTTCTAGGATGAATCAATTATTCTGCTTGATGTTCATCAACATTCAACAAGTTGAGTGGGCACTGGATCTGATTTTATTTGTTTTAGCACTTGTTAATAAAAACAGTTTTCTGAGCAGCTGATCTAATGTAGCTGGACATAAAAGCATAGCAGATGTCTGGGCCATGTCTGCATTTCCATCATTTGAGCCTGGCTCCATTGTCAGCTACTGATTAATATCCTCCTTGAGTGCCACTACAGTTCTGCTATATGAAGGGAAGAAGGGTCCCATCCATTCTTTGGGTTTTCCACAGTAAGCCTGTCCATGTCCTCTAATATACTTTATAGGTAAGCAAAACAATATAACTTCACCCTCCCTTCCCAAATTTTGGTACACAAATGGTTGCAACTCTATTCATGGTTTTATATGAAAAGAGACATCTGAGTTAATATTTTCCTTGTAACTGCAGCCAAAAAAAAAAAAAAAATGCTCTGGACATAAATTGTTTAAACTATTGGTGATATAAAGAGAGTTTATATAATGTTTCCAAAATGTCATTTTTGCGAGAATAAATCACCATATATTTAATTTTGAAGTTTTTCTGACCATAGCTTGCACTTTTCAGATGCTGTAGTCTGTAGGTTTAGGTTTTGGGTTGTGTGTGTGCGTGTGTGTGTGTGTGTGCACGCACGTGTGTGTAGTGTTCTTGAATGACTGTGATTAGGTATACTTTAAATAAAGATGTTAATGCAAAGAGATAATGCCTATAGCTTAAGTGGTATAAATAGCTCATTTTCTTTTCATTCAGAAACAAGTTATATAAATTCAATATTATATTGAGGCAGAATGTTATACACAATAAAGAGAAAATGGCACCAGATTAAATAGAGACTTTTTAACTGTTTCATTTATTATGTTAAGGTTATTATGTGAATTGATCCCCCCCCCCCCCGCCGCCTTCTTCCTGATTCTGTGATCAGGACTAATTTTTTTCAAACTATTTTTTTTTTCTTTCCTTTAACCATCTGAAGGTTTGGTTTTAATTGGCCAAAACTTAGCAGAAAGTAGTCACTTTGATTATGCAAGTGTAATAAATTAAGAAAGGGATTATCAGTTTTCACTCATATAATCCAATCAAGTTTCTTTGAGCTGCCGGATTAAAACATTCTAGTTTAAAAATCACTAATAAATAAAGAAAATAAAGTTATTTTATGCATGGCTTGATTTTCAAGGAACAGGAAAAAATGTTAAAATTTTCTGATCTTTCACAGAACAGGTATTAATTAAAAAGCTATTAAAAAGTATTTTTGTTCTATAGTTCTCATTAGAAACTCTACTAAGTTTCATAATGTTTACAAACAGACTGAAAGATCAATAGTATAATAATTTTCAACAAAAATATGGTATGGACATGATGAGATTTTAATTGATAAAATTTTTTCCTTAAGGATAAAGATACACTTATTAAGAAAGCAGAGGAAACTGGGGGGGCGGGGGGACTGTGACTCATGCCTGTAATCCCAGCACTTTGGGAGGTGGAGGTGAGAGGATTGCCTGAGTTCAGGGGTTCAAGACCAACCTGGGCAACTCAGCAAGACTTTACCTCTCTACAATAAATTAAAAAATTAGCCAGGTGTGGTGGCACATCCCTGTACTTCCTACTTCTTGGAAGGCTGAGGTGGAAGGATCACCTGAGCCCAGCAGGTCAAAGCTGCAGTGACCATGAGCATGCCACTGCACTCCAAACTGGGTGACAGAGTGAGACTCCAAGCCCCCGCAAAACACAAAAGAAAAGAAAATAAGAAGAAACAGGGTGCTCAAAGGGAAAACATAGATTTTTTTAAAACCCTCTAAATTATCAAGGACTAAATGGGGTAAATTGAATAATTTCATTGTCATAGAATTAGATATAAATTTTTAAATAATTTAAATGGGAAATTTTTCATTTGCTATACTTTTTAGTGACTTAAAGACAAGTGCCGTTCTACCTGGTTTTCACTTCAAAAAGTCAGAATTTTCCTCTGAGCTTCAACGTCCAGAGCACAGGTCATTTTCACTTTTCATGAGTGCTTCCCAGAGTCTGAACCTTCCACCATGCTGAGAACAACTATAGGCCACTGGATCATCTCTTTAAGTACTACCTAACAGACTGCTTGGAAAGAGACCATGGCAATAACGGTGGCCGTGGTTGCCTTACAAGCAGAAAAGGTGGAATGTGGAATGCAGATTGAACCTCAGTGTGGTCATGCCCCAGAATAAAATTACAATGACTCCAAGTCAGGGTGCACCATGGCAGGTGGACAACGCAAGGAAAAGAGATATTTCTCTACACACAACTCACACACTAAGGTGTTTGCCCAAGTACAGATGCTTATAACTTCCAGAAGGAAAATATTTTTCAACTGTGGCCAAAAAGACAATGCTTACACATATCTAGAATGCATAATCATCTCCATGTGGGATTTAGTGGGTTCATTATTTTCCCACCACTTTTATACAAGACCTGAAATTCTTTCCTTTGTAATCTAAACATTGTCAGTTTTTACAAGTACCAGAAACATGCAAAAACATCTGAGAGAAATAATTCCTTTTTTTTTTTTTTTTTTTTTTTAGCAAAAGTAACCGGCCTTTGAGTTGTAATGATGGCAAGGTCACATGGAAAGCCTTTGAGTTGTAATGATTGCAAGGTCATACATATGGAAATAAACTCATAGGGAGTTTATTTCTTTATAAAGAAAAAGGGAGCTGAAGGAAAACTATATATATATATATATAATATATATATATATTAGGCAATCTTAGTGTTTTGTTTTGCCTAAGGCCAGTACTGGTAGTTACAACCCAGTGATATCCATGTTACAGCACATTTTAGTGCTTGTCACTGATAGCTACCTAAAATATTGATGTGTTTTGGTCACTAGGTTTTATATCTTTTCTACAGCTAATCACACAAATGATGCTCTGATGGTAGCATCTAGCTTTAGAATGAAGTAAACTGAACAGCCAGGTCAGTATTTGCACTACCAGATAAATGACATTGCTTGCTTCACAGTAAATAATTTTCCTTTCCGATATTTAACAGGGCACCAAATAGCTAACTCTGATGTGTGAGTTTTGGTAGGACCTCAACAGACCTATTGAAAATAAGCATGATGTTTAGAGGCATTTTACAATTTTTTAGAAACATAATGTTTCCATTGAAAACGTAGCAGTTATCCAAATATTCAGGGAAGGCTTTTCCCAAACATTTTTGTTTGTATCCTGGAATTATCTTATTCATGGGTGCAGTCTCAGAATGAAAGATACAAATTTAAATTGGGGAAATCTATTGGATCTATTGAATTCTTTTTTATCTTCAAGGACTCATTTTCTCTCTCTCTCTCTCTCTCTCTCTCTCTCTCTCTTCCCCCCCCCTCTCCTGTGAATGAGATTGTTCTATTCAGACTTTTTATGTCTAATGGCCGTGATAGTAACTCAGTAGGGAGTCCCTCAATATTTGTTAAATGAATGCCTGAAATCACAGTGAAAAGAGAAAACAGCATAAACACAAAAACAGATAATAACAGAGGTGGTGTTAATTACATTGTGGCCAAAATAGAAAAACTGATTCTAATGGATGATTTGCCATATAATACATATAATGGGGTATGAATTGAAAAATCAGAGGATGTGAATTTGTTTTTATTACAGCGAAAGAGAGGAGTTGATGAGCATTAGAAAAAATAATGGAAATGAGTCAATTTTAATGTTTTCCTGAAAAATGTTATTTCTTGTCCTTTTAATGTGCCAGATAATATGGCATCACAAAGTCTTTGAATACTTAGAGCTCAAGCAGTCTTATATACTATCTAATTACACTTCTTATTTCATATGTGTTTGGGGAGACTTTAAAGAAAATTTTGTGTGACCTAAAATTTTTTTAGAAATAGCATGTAAGAAACTTTTCTTCTTATAGGAGATAGATGGTGTAAAAATGTGATTGTTCCTCTTAAGCAAAGTATGACAGAATCCATGCCATCATACGATGTCTAAAGGTCTTTTGCTGAGACCTTTTTTGTTTTTTTAATTTTAATGAATCATGCTTTGTTTAACGGTGCTTTGTCAAAGCTCTGGCTGGTACTGAAAATTGTAATTGGTAGAGAATAAAGGAAAGTAAATTCTTTTGATCTCTGTCTCTTGGTATTATACAATATCTTTATTCTTGAGATCAAAAGACTCAGAGTACGATGCTGACCAGAGGCTGTACTACAATACTTATTTTGGCAGAGTATACGACAACAGGTAAGGCTATATAGACAATAGGTAACTGCTATATATGCCTGAAAATGACAAAATTAAAACATACAAAAAACTGTTAGAGTGTAGCTCTGCTAAGCATCCTTGTATCCATAAATAACAGATTCATTAACAATAGATCCATAAGGAGATACATAGTATCACCATGGATCCATGGTAAATCCATAAATAACATTGTCAAAATAAAATAAAATAAAATAAAATACTCATTAAAAAGAGAACAAAGTTTAACCCAAGATTTCCGTTATTCTGAAACCTAAGTGAAAAGAGTTATCATGAGGTACTACAACTCAGTTCAAACAGTGAAGACAAATGAACAGACACATTATCATTGATAATTTTATTCCATGACTCCTAAACACCCTCAAAAAAAGGTTCCTTTTATGTCTCCTTTTTATTTTATTTTTTTGAGTCGGAGTCTCACTCCGTCGCCCAGACTGGAGTGCAGTGGCCGCTCCCGGCCACCGCAGCCTCGACCTGCTGGGCTCAGGCGATCCTTCCGCCTCAGCCTTCCAAGTAGCTGGAACTACAGGCGTGCGCTACCACACCTGGCTAATTTTTTGATTTATTGTAGAGATGAGGTCTCACCAAGTTGTCCAGGTGGGTCTCGAACCCGCGGGCTCAGGCAATCCACTCACCTCAGCCTCCCAAAGGCGCGGGATTACAGGCTGAGCCACCGAGCCCGGCTTGTAATTATTATTATATGGTTAGCTCTTTTTCATTCTTGTTGCTCCATATGTTTTGCATTAAAATGTATTTCCATTGTTAGTGTTAGTTTACAATTTTTAGCTTTGGGAGATTAGAAACCATTAGATGAATTTATTATAGAATAAATGATGAGTTACTTATTTTGGAAGTTGTATAGCAAATAGGATACTAGTGAATCATTCCCTTTGTCATTTATTCTACTTAAGTGTATCTTCTTGGCAACTTATTGTGTAGATTTATTAAAACACTATAAATAAGGACATATAGTAGTTGCATTTTTTAAGGCTTCTGTGGGGGAAAAAAATACTTTTCAGAATGAACTCAGTCCATACACATCAGCCATTATCATTTTAAGTCTAATTAGCTCAAGAATGACATTTCCACTTTCTTTGGGAACAAATTGGTTTTCTATCTCTTTGCTTCATTATAAAAATTTTTCTCTGTGATTTTTGTAATTTTGTACTATTGGTATATCTCATTCATTATTTGCAGATATTGTGGGGTTTTTTTACTAAATAAAGGCTTGTGGCAACTCTGCATTGAGCAAGTCCATTGGGGCCATTTTTTCCAATAGTATGTGCTTGCTTTATGTTTCTGTCATATTTTGGTAAATTTCACAATATTTCAAATTTATTATTATTATATCTGTTATGGTGACCTGTGGTCACTAATCTTTGATACTGCCATTGTAATTTTTTTGGAGTGCCATAAACCATATCTATATAAGACAACAAACTTTGTCAATATTGTGTGTATTCTGACTGCTCTATCGATTGGTGGTTCCCATGTCTCTCTTCCTCTTCTCAGACCTCCCTGTTCTCTGAGACACAGCAACATTGAAATTAGGTCAATTAGTAACC
>CAUYQG010271133.1:0-22317 GCA_963574415.1 Tarsius wallacei | reverse complement strand
GAAGGAATCGAGTTAGTAAATTAACAGAACCAATCTAGTACACTTTGAAACTTTTCATTTAAGTTCAATGTCCTTTCAGTTCTGATTTCTGGCTGTTTTTTTCCCAAGCTGGCAAGTTTCTTCAATGGGTCAGTTTCACCTTTTGGTGTTATTACCTTGAGTCGCCAGCAGGGGGTGCTGTCTCAGGTTCCAGGTGATCTTTATCTCAGTTGCTTGTCCCACGGTGCAGGGGGGGGAGGAGGGGGGGGAGCCTGAGTGGGGGCCAGTCAGGAGTGGACTCACAGGAGGAGGTCCAAGGCTCACCCAGAAGTCAAAGCGGCAGTGGTGGTGGCAGTGGCAGCAGCAGCAATCTTAGCCTCAGCATATCCTGTGTGGAGGGGTGGATCACCTCAGGCACAGGCTGCGGAGGCGGCGACGGTTCCAGGACCACAGTGGCGTTGAAGGTGTCTGGCTGCAGAGTGACGGCAATGCATGTCTGGACCTTGGTGGCGTGTCTGGACCTTGGTGGCGAGCTGGGCCGAGCTGCTTGTGGCAGCAGGGCGGGGCCAGCTGAGGCACTCGCGTATGTGGCGGCAGGGCGGAGCCAGGCCGAGCCGCTCACGGCGGCGGCGGGGTGGAGCCGAGCTGCGGTGGTGGCGGCGGTGGCGGCGGCGGCAGCGGCGGGAGGGTGAGCCGCTCGGGCGTCCTGCTGTGATGATCAGTGGCAGTGGTGGTGGCGGCCTCTTCCACAGCCGGTCCGCTGTGATGTCTCTGCGGTGTCAGTGGCCAAGTTCCGTGTGGGGAGCAGGCTCCCAGGGAGAGAGTCCAAGTCTTTCTGTGTCCTCTTCTGCAGAGGTCTCACAGACCACGCTGCCCGGTCGCCATTTTCTATTTCTAAGATTTTTGATATTCCTTGTCAAATTGCTTCCAGAATCATTTTGCAACAGTTGTGTTTCCCCTAGAAGATCTAAGACTTTGCTAGTACTGAGTATCATCAATCCAGGAGGTTCAACATCTGACAAATAAGAGTTTCATAAAGAAAAAAGAGAAGAAAATTATCAAATATACTGGCTCAAAAATATAAAATTACCATTTTATAGGCTCAAATATCAGCACTTCCATATACTTCAACTTAATATATTGCAGGAAAGATTTCTCAGAACTGAAAGGCATGAGCCTCCAACTTGAAAATGCCAAAAGAAAAAAAGAGTATGAATAAAAGAAGAATCACACCAAGGTTCAAAATCATGACATTTCAGAACACTAGGGATAAAGGACAGTTCCTGGAGGAAGGGGATGGAGTGGGGGGACAGAGAGGTAGAGAGAGACAGAGAGAGGGGTAGAGAGTCACTTTAAAAAGGTAAAGAATCTTAATGCCATTAGACTTCTCAACAGTAAAATTAAATGCTTGAAAGTCATGGAGCAATACCTTTAAAATTTAGAGAAAATGACTTTCAGTCTAGAATTCACCCAGAGAATGGAGAACCAGGTATAAGAGTAGAATAAAATTTTTAAAACATTCAAGAACTAAATAAAACTACCTTCCCCATATCCTTTTGTAGGAAGTTCCTGCAGGGTGTGCTTCAGCAAAACAGAGAGAAAACCAAACAAGCAGAAGACAGAATATTTAAGAAATAGGCGCTCCAGCCCAGGAGGGCAGAGGAGGGAAATCCAAGGATAATGACTGTTGCTTAAGAGCAGATTAAGGAAGGAGGAGTGAGGGCTAAGGGGGACTGGCCTGGGGCAGGGAGGAAGGGGGAAGAAGTCCACCCCACAAAAAAAGCTTTAGGCATTTGGAAATGTTACTAGTCACTGAATAGGCAGATCCAGGTGGTCCGACAATTAAGTTCGCGAATTCATCCTAGAAAAAGAGCCACATACCTCGTTGCTGAATATCACTATGGTCACCTTTGAAGTACTCCCCTTGGAAAGCTATGCACCAACACTAGCGCCTAGTTCACCTGTCAAAGCAATTTTGGGACTCTTTCTGGGATGGCCACCAGAACCGTCATCGTATTATCCTTGATGCCCTGAATGTCATCCAATGTCTTTCTTTCAATATTTCCTTTATCTTTGGGTAAAGAAAAAAGTCATTGAGGGGTCAGATCAGGTGAGTAGCGTGGGTGTTCCAATACAGTTATTTGTACAGTGCTGCCTATGTAAACGCACAGTGGCAAGTTAATTGTCAGACCTCAATAAATAACAATGAAAGCTTTGATGACCAGTCCAAAGGGAGTACTTCCAAGATGATCACAGTGATAATCAGCAATGAGTTTATGTAGCACTTTTTTTCTAAGATGGCCCACAAACCTAACTGTCGGGCATCAAACAGGAAGAGTTGGAAAAAATTATAGGCACAAAGAAGACTAAGCAAAAAATTAAAAGGAAGATGATAAAGGAAAAACAAAAAAAATAGTTTAAGAAAGAAAACACTAATACTTTTTGTATTATAATTATTTTGAGAAGTTGAAGAAGGGGATAAAGGTAAGATAACTAAATCTTCAACCATCTCAACAAAAAGTCAATAAAAAAAGTTCTAAACTGAGAAATTACAGGATAAGCATACTATTAACAAATTTTTATGGTAAATCTCCAATGAAAAAACAGCTAAAGGTGTTATTGGTGGTCTTTTCTGGGTGTGGGACTAGTATGGAAATTGAGGATAAGAGACAGCTATATTTTGTTATAAACTTTTAGTACTATTTAATTACATATATTACCAAGGAAAAAATTAAAATTTATTGCAATTTCAAAATCCCCTGGTTACCATTTTTTCCCCACCCCAGAAAAAGCCTGTGAACTAAACTTTATGTGCTTCATAGGTTTCATAGTCATTAACATTTCTGCTTCTGTGTTCATCTGGAAAAAAACTATTTTGGGGTTCTCAATTAACCCTCTGACTCACGCTCAGAGACGTAGTAGCATTTGTGACCACAGAGATCTAGATCTCTAGATCTCTCCTGTTCATGTAAAGAATTTTGTGATTCTTTTCTCCCTTTAAATTTTCTGCCTCCTGAAAGTTATTAGGGGCTGGAGAGAATACCTATTCCACAACAGAGAGTGGGCATAGTGTTTTGGCAAGAGTATTGGGATATGACTTTGTTATACAAGGATTGACTATCATAAGGGTTCTAATCTGCAGCAGGTCCCCTAGTATCCCTGAAACCAAGCATTTTCATAAGCTTTGGTGACTTGGCAGCTGGATTTGAGCTGATTCTACCATTTATTAGCTTTCTTGACCTTACACAAATTACTTAACTGATCTAACTTCTGCTTCCTCATTAACAAAATGGGGACAATACAAACTTCTCCTTAGAGTTTTGGTGAGGAATAAATAGAGCAATACATGTGGTAATGTATGTAGTATACTTATCTGGAGTGGACAACAAATTAGCTATGATCAATATTATTTATAAGAACTATGTTGACCTTATGCAAATCACCATATAAAAAGTTAGTGTAAGTAGTACTGAAAATAATGTGATACAGTAAAAAAAAAAAAAAAATCAGGGAATTGATATCAGATAGATTGGAGTTCAGATTTGGTCTCAGTTATTTACCTTCTATATGATTCAAATGAATTGATCAAACAAGGGTGAGGTGGTCAGTGCTTCAAACTGGGGCTCATGTCAGTGAGGGCTTCACATAACTGGTGTTTGGTCTAGGATGACCAGACCAAAACTCCACTTGCTAAGATTTTTGAAATTTTGATGAACAGAATTTGAAAATCAGCTGTCATCTTAGAGCCATATAAATAACATATTCAGTGCAATGATGTTCATAATATATAGAGTTCTTACATATCAATAAGAAAAAGACTAAGTGGAAACTAAGTAGAAAAATGGGCAAAGGCTATGTCAGGAAAAATAGCACAGAATGATGCTATATAAAAAGATTCCCGGTATGTAATATTCAAGTAGCTAGAAAATAAAACAATGATATAAATGGTTGTTTCAGGTATATAGGAGTCAAATTGATATTGGTGTATTTGTATATTTTTATTTTATTCACATTGAATTATAAGTAATAATAAAAAGAGATCCTATGTAACCTTTACCCAGTTTCCCCTAAAGAAATATCCTGCAAACTATGGTACAATATCACAACAAAGATATTGACTTTGATACAATCAAGATACAGAACAATTCGATCACCATAAGGATACCTAATGTCTTTGTTAGGGTCATCTTGCTGTGGCCTCCAAAGTATGTTAGGGTCACACTCTCCTAGCAGGGCCTCCAGAATCTTAGGTCAGGCCCACTGGAGGTATGTGTGTCTCCGGTGCCATCCGATGCCACATGAAAGATGCAAAAAATTGCACAAAAGTTAGATTAGAAAATATAGTTTATTTAAAAGTAAATTAGAGAGAGAGAGAGAGAGAAGATTCACCTCTCCAAGGTAAGGGAGGGGGCCAAAGCCAGGAAGCATGGCGATAGCTATAGCTCAAAGAGCACATGGCCACACCAGAGTCTAGCAAGGCAATAGCAAAATGGCCTCTTGTGGTTGAGTCCTTTTAACCATTTCCCTTGGTGGCGGAAGGTCATTAAGGTGATTGGGTCGTGGTCTGTTCCACATCACTCAAGAAGGAGCAGGCAAGCACAGGTACTGATGTCAGGTGATGGACAGCAGGCAGATGGGTGGGTTAGTCACATGATTGCTGCCATGGTGGAGTCTGTCTGTGTCACATAGGTCACAAAGGGCTGATTAGGAGGTTAACTTGGGGGTTTGGGCCCAGGGGAGGGGGGGTTCCTGCAAGAGACCTGTCAGTAATCCACAAACTCCTTGACCAAAAAAAAGGTGGTCTATTATCATTTCTATGGCTGTTCTTGTGTTGTGTATGATGGAGATTTGCTGAGGGAGTAGGATAGGCTGCCAGCTTGCCCTGCAGTAGAATGTCTGAATGCTTCCTAAATCCTGCCTATTGGAAATTTATGTCTAACCTGTGCTAGAGTCAAAGCATGTCAGGGGGAAAGTGTAAGCAAAAATGGCTATGCTAGGTTTCTATAGGTTCTTCCTTTCAGTCTTTTTACAGCCACATCCAAGAATGCTATATAAATGAAATGTGCAAATTTTGAGCTTTGCTTTTTTAAAATTAAATTTTATTTTATTAAAGTGAGTACAAGTGAGGATTAACTACACAAGAAGGCTGCATGCAGGTGAAGTTTGGGCCTCCAACTGGCCCTCATTCCCCCTGGTGGTGAACCAGGTACCCTTTATGTTGTTATGCGCCCCTTCTCCCTCCCTTCCTCTTCTAGCAGTGCCCAGCGACTGCGATCTGTCTCTTGTGCTAATGTGATTAATGTTTAGGTCCCACTTATGAGTGAGAACATGTGGAATTCAGGTATTTGTTTCTATGATAGATCACTAAGTATGATGGTTAATACTTTTAGTGTTAGGCCGGGCATGGTGGTTCAAGCCTATAATCCCAGCACTTTGGGAGACCAAGGCAAAAGGATTGCCTGAGCTCAGGGGTTCGAGACCAACCTGGGCAACTTGGTGAGACCTTGTCTCTACAATAAATCAAAAAAAAAGCCAGGTGTGGTAGCGTGTGCCCGTAGTTTCAGTTACTTGGAAGGCTGAGGCAAAAGGATTTCCTGAGCCCAGCAGGTTAAGGCTGCAGTGGCTGTGAGTGTGCCACTGCACTCCAGCCTAGGTGACAGAGTGAGACTCTGATTCAAAAAAAAAGAGAGAAAAAAAATAATACTTTTAATGTTAATGTAAATTAACATTTCTGCTTTGATGTTTATCTGGAAAAAAACTATTTTGGTGTTCTCAATTAACCCTCTGACTCACACCCAGAGACGTAGTAGCATTTGTGACCTCAGAGATTTCTAGATCTCTTCTGTTGATGTAAAGAATTTTGTGGCTGGGTGTGGTGGCTCAGCCTGTAATCCCAGCACTTTGGGAGTCTGTGGATTCAAGACCAGTCTGGGCAACTTGCTGAGACCTCGCCTCTACAATAAATCACAAAAACTAGCTGGACGTGGTGGCGTGCATCTGTAGTTCCAGTTACTTGGAAGACTGAAGGAGAAGGATCGCCTAAGCCCAGCAGGTTAAGACTGCGGTGGCCGTGAGCGTGCCACTGCACTCCAACCTGGGTGATAAGAGTGAGATTCCAACTCCAAAAAAGAAAAAAAAAAGAATTTTGTGATTCTTTTCTCCCTTCTTTAAATTTTCTACTCCTGAAAGTTATTAGGGGCTGGAGAGAATACTTATTCCACAAGTATTCCATTAGTTTAATTTTATTAACAATTAATTTGCTGCGACATTCATGATTTTGTTCTTTTTTATGATTGTGTAATACTCCATTGTATATATGTATCACATTTCCTTTATCTAGTGAATTTGGCTTTTTTTTTTTTTTTAACCCAGTCTTATTCATTAAAAATTTATCCCAGTTGTGATGTGTTTCAATAGTTTGTTCCTTTTTATTAATGAGTGGTATTAAATGGCATATATGTACCCTCGTTTGCTTACCCATTCACCCATTGAAAGACAATTAGATGGTTCAGGTTTTTGATTGTTACAAATAAAGCTGCTGTGTACATACATGTTCAGTTTTGGGGTGAACTTAATTTTTTTTATTTTTGAGTTGGAGTCTCACTCCGTCGCCCAGGTTAGAGTGCAGTGGCACACTCACAACCATCCCCGTGTCCACCTGCTGGGATCCGACGATCCTTCTGCCTCAGCCGTCCAAGTAACCGGAACTATAGGTGCCCGCGACCATGCTCGGCTAATTTTGTATTTATTGCAGAGAGGAGGTCTCGCCAAGTTGCCCGGGCTGGTCTTGAACCCATGGGCTCAGGCAATCCATTCGCCTCGGCCTCCCAAAGTGCTGGGATTACAGGCTGAGTCACCAAGCCCGGCCTGAACTTAAGTTTTTATTTCTCTGGAATAAATGCCAAGAGGAGCAATTGCTGGATTGTAGTTTTATGTTTAGCTTTATTAAAAAAAAAAAAACTACCAAAATATTTTTCAGAGTGGCTGTACCATTTTACATTTCTATCCCAATGTACAAATGAGCTACTTTCTCTGCATCCTTGCCAGAATTTTTAAATTTTTGCCATCTTAGTAGGCATGTAGTCATCTCTCACTGTATTTTTTTGCTTTTTGGGAGGGGTGGGGTTGGAGTCTCACTCTGTCACCCAGACTGGAGTGCAGTGGCCGCTACCGGCCACTGCAACCTCGACCTGCTGGGCTCCGGCGATCCTTCCGCCTCAGCCTTCCGAGTAGCTGGAATTACAGGCATGCACTACCATGCCCGGCTGATTTTTTTTATTTATTGTAGAGATGAGGTCTTGCCTAGTTGCCCAGGCGGGTCTGGAACCCACGGGCTCAGGCAATCCACTCACCTCAGCCTCCCAAAGCGCGGGATTACAGGCTGAGTCACCAAGCCCGGCCAGAATAAACTTTTAAACTGATTGCGAGATTGCCTCAGTCTTTGTTGTTGTTGTTGTTTACAGTAATATACCGTATAACCATAACATCACAGCTTACTGGTGTCAACATGAAATGAAGTTCAAGTGCAGCATAAAAAATCTTACTCCCCCTTTGTTCCCCCTGTTTATAATATAATTACCTTAAATAGTGCCTCTGTATACATTTGAACTACACCAAATAGTGTTATAATCTTGCTTCAACTATCAAATAACTTAGAAAACTCAAGAGGAGAAAGACATATATTTACTCATGTTTATACTCTCTCTGCATTCCTTTCTTCTTCGCTGATGTCTCAAGTTTCCTTCTTTATCATTTCATTTTGAGGCAGGTTATTCAGTGCAGGTTAGACAGAGATAGATAAGTTTCTTGTAGGCAGTTTGAATTCAAATAGGGTAAGCGATCAGACAGTTTTCCTATCAGTTCATGACTTACTTCTGACCAACCAGGTACATCATACCTGATAACCTTAAAGGCCGGAGTGTGTATCTACCAGTGCAGTAAATCACAGAAACAATAGGAAATTACCCGAAACACAGACAAGATATTCTAATAAAAGACCAAATCTAGTTAGGCAATAACTTTGCTTATTTAAAAGGTCTTTGTGACCATATAAGCTTGAGAGGTGATAATCAAAACTTGTGACCAGACACCTGCAGCTCATCCCTTTTAGTTCATTGAAGGTGGAGAGATGGTAATCAAAACCTGTGGCAAGATACCTGCAGCCCACCACTGTTAGCTCATGGTTTGCTTAATCATGATGTAAAAGTATGTAAATCTTCTTGACAAAGGCAAGCAGTTGCCCTCTCTTAAGGGACCCATGTTTGCTCTTGAGTATTCCTCTTTCTTTCTAATAATTCTGTCTTAAACTATACTTGGGATTTGCTCTGAAATGCTTTTCTGTGGTGAAGTCAAAGAACCAAGGAGAGATATACTGCACCCCACCTGGCATTCTCCTTTTCCACATCATTTTAAATAATTTTTTTTAGTTATTCTATGGATAGGTCCGCTGGTAACAGATTCTTTATTTTCCTTCATCTGAAAACATCTTGATTTCAGCACTTAAAAAGTTTTGTGTCAGTTCTTTCCAGTCTCCATGGTTTCTGATAAGAAATCTGCTATCATTTGAATTGCTTCCTTTATAGGTAAGGTGTCATTGTCTCTTATCTCATTCAAGATCTTTAGTTTGTCATTCGTTTTCAGAAGTTTGGCTATGATGTGTTATCTTGATTTGGATTTCTTTGGTTGTATCTTGTTTGGATTCATTCAGCCTTTTGAATCTTTAGGTTTATGTCTTTGGCTAATTTGGGAAGTTTTCAATCGTAATTTGTAAATACTTTTCCAGTCCCCCTCCCCTGCTTTCTCCTCTCCTTCCAAGACTCTAATAACACAAATGTTAAATATATATATATATATATATATATATATATATATATATATATGTTTTTGAGTTGGAGTCTCACTCTGTCGCCCAGGCTGGAGTGCAGCGGCACGCTCACAGCCACCCCAGTGTTGACCTGTTGGGCTCTGGTGATCCTTCCGCCTCAGCCTTTCAAGTAGCCAGAACTACAGACGTGCGCTACTATGCCCAGCTATTTTTTATTTGATTGTAGAGACAAGGTCTCGCCAAGTTGCCCGGGCTGGTCTTGAACCCTCAGGCTCAGGCAATCCACTTGCCTTGGCCTCCCAAAGTTCTGGGGTTACAGGCTGAGCCACCAAGCCCAGCTGTTAAATATTTTTTATAGTTCCACAGCTGCTTGAGGCTCTGCTCATTTATCTTTTTCACTCTACTTTTCTCTATGTTGTTCAGAGTGAACAATTTCTTTTGATCTATACATAAGTTCACTCATTCTTTGCTGTGTCTTTTCAAACGCTATTGAGCTTACCCATTCATTTTTTATTTTGTTATTAAATCTTTCAATTCTAAAATTTCCCTTTGGTTTTTCTGTATATCCTCTACTTTTTTGATGAGACTTTCTTTTTTTTTAAAATTTGTTTCAGGTAATTGCTCACTGAAGCATATTTATAATGGTTGCTTTAGAATCTTTGCCAGATAACTCTAATATATTTATAATCTTGGTGTTGGGTTTATTGAGTCTTTTACATTAAGCTGAGATTTTCCTTGTTCTTATTATGATGAGTGATTTTCCATTGAAGTTTGGACATTGGGGGTATCATATCTTGAGAGTCTGAATCTTATTTAGTTTCAGAGCTTCTTTTGAAACTGCTTTAGCAGCGGAAGAGGGAATGCCACCTTGTTATTGCCAGGTGGGGTTAGAAGTCCAGGTTTCCTACTTAGCCTCCAGTGACATCAAAGGGGGAAGAAAATCCTCATTAATTCCGAGTGGGGTTGGGAGTTTTGACTTTCTTCTAGGCCTCCACTGATACTACCCTGGCTGAGAAGGGCAGGATTGCTTATTACTGCTCCCAGTGTGACCTCCGTCAGCATGACAGGTGTGGGCCTCTTTTTTGCTAGGAAATAATAACAGCCCTGACTGTCCACTGGGCCTTCTCTGACACCACCCAGGGTGTGTGTGGGGGGAACTGAGGAGACTAGAAGGAGGTTGTGAGGCCTCATTACAGCCCTGCCTGTATAAGAGTCTAGGCTTTGCTGTCCATAATAGATGAGTTATTATCCAAACCTTTTCCGTCTTGATATATTGCCTTTCTCTTCATCCTCTGGCTAGAGACAGTAGGCATTAAGGAAGCTAATTTTCATCTGCTTCTCTTAGAGAATCCAGGCAACCAGCTTCTTCTCTTATTGCTATGTCATTCCTCAGGTTCCTAGTGCCTACCTGGTCTCTCTTCTTCACTTTGTCTTTCATGTATATATATGAAAGACATATATCTATATATGTGAAAACTATAAGTAATTTAAAAGTTATAAAAATATAAATTTATATATATATATATATATATATATATATAGAGAGAGAGAGAGAGAGAGAGAGAGAGAGAGAGTGCTTGGTGTATGTGTGTGTGTGTGTGTGTGTGTGTGTGTGTTGTGTGTCTTTTTTTTTTTTTTTTTGAGTCAGAGTCTCACTCTGTCGCCCAGACTGGAGTGCAGTGGCATGCTCATGGACACCCCAGTGTTGACCCACTGGGCTCAGGTGATCCTTCTGCCTCAGCCTTCCAAGTAGCTGGAACTACAGGTGTGTGCCACCATGCCCAGCTGATTTTTTGATATATTGTAGAAACAAGTTCTCACCAAGATGCCCAGGCTGGTCTTGATGATGCTCAGGCAATCATCTCACCTCAGCCTCCCAAAGTGCTGGGATTACAAGCTTGAGCCACCCCGCCTGACAAGATAAATTTATTTTTAAGCAGGTCACTTTGCTTAACTCTTTTATAATAATAAAAAGAAGGTTTTGTTTTGTTTGTTTTGTTTGAGTTGGAGTCTCACTCTGTTACCCAGGTTGGAGTGCAGTGTGCAGTGGCATGCTCATGGCTACCACAGCCTCGACCTGCTATGCTCAGGTGAACCTTCCACACAGCTGGAACTACAGGAGTGTGCCACCATGCCTGGCTAATTTTTTGATTTATATGTAGAGATGAGGTCTCACTAAGTGCCCAGGATGGTCTCGAACCCGTGGGTTCAGGCAATCCTCCAGTCCTGCACTCCAGTCTGGGTGACAGAGTGAGATTCCAACTCAAAAAAAAAAAAAAAAGAAAGAAAGAGTGGAAAGATCTTAGTTAATACTGTACCAGACATTGTCTAGGCATTTTATAAATAGCCTCGACCTGCTGGGCTCCGGCGATCCTTCTGCCTCAACCTTCCGAGTAGCTGGAATTACAGGCATGTGCTACCATGACCGGCTGATTTTTTGATCTATTGTAGAGATGAGGTCTCGCCAACTTGCCCAGGCGGGTCTCAAACCCTCAGGCTCAGGCAATCCACTCACCTCAGCCTCCCAAAGCGCGGGATTACAGGCTGAGCCACCAAGCCTGGCTCGAAGATCTGAAAGAAGAAGAATGATTAATAAGAAGTGAGTGCTTTTCCTGTGCTTGACAGCCTGGGATGTAGGTATGAATTCATCTTACAGGTGAGGAACATGTGTATCATTTCCCCTGGTCCGACAGGCAGAGCTGAGATTCAAGTCCAGATTGAGAACACCCAAAGTTGGCATTCTTAATTCTCACCTATTTTTATCCTTTTGTCTCTTTCCAGTGGCTCATTTCTGGTGGAACCTGTACACTTTCAGGTCTGTCTTCTATTGTCTGTTTTATGGGGTTGTAACATACGGTAGAGTTAGAGGGACACACACTGTAGAGACATTGCTTGATTCGAAGTCCCACCTGTTATTAGCCATGTGGCCTTAGGCATGTTACTCAACCTCCTTATCCCTTACATTCTTCACTTATAAAGTGATCATATAAATTGGGCATCATGGCACATGCCTGTAATCCTAGCTACTTGGAAGGCTGAGGTGAAAAGATCGCTTGAGCCCAGGAGGCTACAGTGAGCTATGTTGTGCCACTGTACTCCAGCCTAAATGATAGAGCATGTTCCTGTTTCTAAAAACAAATAGACAATAAATAAATAAATGAATAAAAAACTAAAATGGTAATAATAATGGGCTTACCCCATAGAGCTGTCATGAGAATTAAATATATCTATATTTATAAAATGCCTAGACAATGTCTGGTACAGTAAGTATTAACTAAGATCTTTCTACTCTTTCTACACCATCACACAAATCGTTCTTCTTCCTGGTCTTTCCCCATTGTCAACCCTATTCAAGATATTTTTTCTACATGTATGTTGTGTCTTAGGCATCCCTGGCCCACTGTCACTTGTCACCTAAGACATGTGTATCCACCTGGAGAATATAAATATGCAATGTGTTGAGCAGGAAGCTGAGAATCTCATAGGTGTTTAGTATATGATTACAATTTTGAGCTATTAGGGGAGATGACACCCTTTAATTTTCTTAAGAGCCCTATGAAGCAAATCCATTATTACTCCCATTTTATTAGTGATGAAGGTGGGGGAGAAGGAGGTGGAGTACTTGCTTAAGGTCACATGACTTATAACAGAAAGATTTTTGAATAAAGCAGGCTGGTTCCAGTACGTATGTCCTAGTCTCTGCCTTCCGCTGATTCTCTGAAGCAGCCTGCAGAGGATGGACCTGAAAATAGACAGTGTCACCAGTCAAGGAATTGTCAAGGAATGAATGACTGGGAAGAGTGAGCACGCTATCATGATGGCTCAAGTGAGAGATGCTGGTGGATTCTGAATGTATTTTGAAGGTAGAAGCAATGCAATGTGCTAATGGATTGGATGTGTGATGTGAGGGGAAGAGCGGTATCAAGGATAAATTATGATTTTGACCTGAGCAGCTGGGAGATGTAGATGCCATTTACTTAGAGGTGAATCCCAGGGGAAGAACAGATTTGTGGAATGTGAATCAAGAATTTTATTCGGGAAACATTAAACACTTTAGATGGCTCAAATGGAACTGTTGAGTAGGCAGCTACGAATCAAGTTTGTTGGAGAAATATGGGCTAGGCTAGAGATATAAGTGTGGGCATCACTATCCTGTTGATGGTATTAAAGCCATGAGAATGGACAACTGCATCTAGTAGGGTCAACAGACAGGTGAAGAAAGAGGTCCATGAGCTTAGTCTGGGGTCTTCTCCTGATACAGACTGAAATTAGATAAGGGATAGCAGTGTGTGAAACTACTTCTTGATAGATTCTGTTTTCTCAGTGAAATCAGAAGCAAAACCAGCAGCTGAGAATAAAGACAGAAGGTCCATTGTGAAATGGCTGTCTTGGAGACTAAGGCCAGGTTAACTAGGGACATTGAGTACAGTTGACAAGCAATGCAGATGGGCTGCTTGAGGTTTGTTGTCAGGAACTCAAAGTGCAGCTAGTGGGAAGGGTTATATGTATCTCAACTAGGAGTTGCTGTGGGTGCAGATGTGGAGCAGGTAGAATGTGGGTGTAAGAGAGCTGAGGTTTGAGTGGGTGAGGGAGATGGCAGGAAGTTCGAGGCTCCCCTGAATCAGTCTCCTCTCTGCTCCCCAGACCTTAGCCTTGCTTCAGTGAAGCTTGAGTTTTCTCTGGTGCCTTCCTTGTCTCTTTGCTCTTTTTCCACCTCTCCGCCCTGCCTTCCTCATTTATCCTTGTGAGTCTCAGCCTTTCTCCTCCTTTCCCCCTCCTCCTTCCTCCTCCTTCAGTTTCTCATCCTGACCACAAGCCAGCTTAACCAGAAAAACTGGAACCAGCACTTCAAAAGGCCCAGTCATAGCAACTTTCTCTGTTTGACAAAGATTCCTACCTGCATGTCTGTACTGATTTTCTTAGAATGCAGGCTCACTGAAGTCAGACAAAGCTATGCTCAGTATAGTTTACCCATCAACAAATAGGTTCCAGGCATAACTATTTGTTACGCCTGTTGTGAGATGTGAAGACAGTCTTTGAACCATTTCTTCCACTGTGTTCTGCTGTAAGGAGCTTGTTGGATGGTGGAGGAGAGAAACTGGCCTAGGTAAAAAAAGACTGTTGTAGACATTGGGATACACACCCCATCCCCCTCTTCAGGCTGAAGGACTTATTCTCTCGAGGTCCTAGAAGCGCTGGTGGCAGATGGCCACCTGTTGTCAGCCCTCTCAGGAATTGCCTTGGCTAAAGGTCAAGTCCCTTCCTGGGGCAGCCTGCATTCCATGACTGGTCAACACCAGGTTATAACAGCCTGGCTTCTTCCCCTAGCTGATGACATCTTGACATTTCAAAGGGTTATCCCAGCTTCAGAATGCCCTGTGGGGTGAGCTGAGGCCTCCGTTGAGATTATATTATAGTTCAACTTCTCTGTGTCCCGAGTCCCTGCATTCCTTCCTTTCCGCAGGTACTGGCCTTAATAAAATCTCTGCACTCTCATCTCTAACTTGTAGTCTCCTTCCTGGGGAATTCAACTTGCAACACTTGGTGTCAGGAGTGAATCAAGAAAGTAGATATTAAGAGGGGGTTTTATTTCCTATAGAAATTTGTTTTCTTGGCCTAGCACTAAACCCACACCTGCATTCTAAGATAATCCCTTCACTGTGTCCTTCATTTTCTGCAAAACCAATATTGCACGTGTGGTCCTCTGGGTCTCAAGTTCAAATCCTTCATCACATGTAAGTTACACCCACTTTTTCTCCTCTGCTGCCCCAATCTTTATCTCACAGGTTTTGTTTGTTTGTTTTTTATTTGGAGTCTTACTCTGTTGCCCAGGCTGGAGTGCAGTGGCATGCTCACGGCCACCACAGCCTCGACCTGCTGGGCTCAGGCGATTCTTCTGCCTCAGTCTTCCAAGTAGCTGAAACTACATGCATGCACCACCACGCCCAGTTAGTTTTTTAATTTATTGTAGAGATGAGGTCTCGCCAAGTTTCCCAGACTGGTGTCGAACCTGTGGGCTTAGGTAATCCTCTCACCTCAGCCTCCCAAAGTGCTGGGATTACAGGCGTGAGCCACCGCATCTTGCTTCTTGGGTAAGCATGAGGACACTTGGGACTGCGCCTACTTCTGTCATGCTGAGGTCTGGTATTTGGGACTGGGAGACAGAGGTCAGATTCAGAGTCACCAGGGCAGCTGGAAATTGAGGGGCAGCAATGTCAGAAAGGAGGGAACTAGAGGGGAAGCACCAAGAATCTGTATGAAAACTCTGCTTACACTCTTGGCCTGTCACTCAGCATGGGCTTATTTCTTAAAACGGAAGGAAAGCCACATATTCTATTATTCTGTTCATATGAAGGTCCAGAATAGGAACACCTACAGAGATACCAAGTATATCAGTGGCCACTTACAACTGGGTGGGTGTAGGGGAATGGGAAGAAGATAGGGGATTATAGCTAAAGGGTACAGGGTTTCTTTTTGATGTGATGAACATATTCTAAAACTGATTGTGGTGATGGTTGCATCTATCTGTGTATATACTGAAGACCATTGAATTGTGTATTTTAAGGGATTGAGCTGTATGTGAAGTATATCTTGATAGAACTGTTTTTAAAAACAGTGGAAGAGTAGGGGTGGATCTGGGGCAGCTGGCAGCAGGGGCTTCAGTCACCAGGACTCTCCCATCTGTTGGGTTTGCTCTTGCTATTGGTAGAATGAGGGCTTAGGAGCGTCAGCAGCCATGTTCCTGCCACTTGAGAAGAGACCAGTGAATTAGAGGCCTAAATGCAGGATTTGCTAAAACACCCAGTCCTGTAAATGTTAGGCCCTTCCTACGTCCATAGTCAAGAAGGTAAGGCTAACAGTTGATAAGGAGATATTGAAAATGGTCTTAGTTTGAGTTCCCAAGAAGCAGAATCTGAGACAAAGACCAGGTGCAGGTCGTTTATTTGGGAGGTGATCTTAGACAGCAGGAACGAAGAATTGAAGACATGAGTTAGGGAAAGGAAGGAAGCCCATCCAGGATGTGACTGAGTAGCTTCCGCTGTGAACACTTGGGATCTAATACTGCTGGGGACCTTCTGAGACAGGGTCAGTACTCGGGAGAGGTCAGTAAGGCACTCAGGTTGCCAAATTTAAAGAGGCATTCACTGTCAGACACCAATCTTACTCTCACACAAACCTGATGGTGAGTGCCTCCTTAAATTTGGTATGCTGGATGCCTCTCTTGCCATATCCTGCTCTGAGAATCTGTGTAGAATTCACTGCACAGTTGAATTCCTCAAGCAATGAGGAAGCTGGGGTGGGTAGTCACTGATTCCTGCCCTCGTTGATTAGGCTTTGCACCTAGGTTGTTAATCCTGGCACTTTCAGCATGCAGGCAGAGAATCAGAAGAGGAAGCTGTCGGCCTTATGGGATGCTAGAGAACTCAGAGCTTGACTGAGGCCACAGTGTCTGGGCATCAACAGCATCTGTGATAGACAGTGAGCATTAACTTAAAAACAGAGTTCAGGGAGGACTATAGTATTTCCTCTCTTCCTTTGCTCCTCCTCACTTCTCCTTCCTTGAAATTTCAAGTCAGTTGAGGAAAGCTTCAAGAGAATCATTTAGAGAACTTGGCTTATGTTTTCTGGAATCTGGAGGGTGCTGAGGCTAGCAGCCTCTTCCTGCCTGAGAAATTCTTACGGTGAGGTTCCTCCATGGCAGAGTAAAGAGGTGGGGTTACCTGGGAAAGGCCTATACCTGAAAAGCTGGCTGGCTAAGGTGGGCATGAGCTTCTTGTGGGCCGAGGTGATTTCCAAGAGGAGGAGCTGTACTTTGGTTCTCCTGAAGTCATCCTATCCAAGGATACACCTGGGGGGACCAGGTGACCCCAGCAGGGCCATCATTAGTTGATACACTGTCAGAAGACAGGGGCTGATGAGGAGGTATCATCCAGGTCAGTGACAGGGGTATCTGAAAAACCCACTGAAGTGCTCCATGGGAAGGAGTCAGCCTTGGGCACACCACTCCCAGAGGACATCAATGCCAGATTATTATAAAAAGCAGTTCCCTTAGAGTCTCTCTGCTCCCTGCCTTTCCTACTTCTCTTGCCCAAACCTGGAGGAGGGAGACCCAGCAGAGTGAGTCAGAAGACTAAATGAAAGAACAAGGAGGGGTAGCAGGGAAGAAGCCAACCCCTCTCTTGTCTCCAGTGCAGTTTTCTCAGCCTAAGGAAGGCCCAAGCTGGAGGAAGGGAAAATGCTAAAGTGGACAAAAGATCAAAATTTTTGGTATTAGATAGGACTGGACTTCTTTAATACCTTAAAAAAAAAAAAAAGGACTATTACAAAAAGAATATTGGCTGGGCTCGGTGGCTCAGCCTGTAATGCCAGCACTTTGGGAGGCTGAGGCAAGTGGATTGCCTGAGTCCGCGGGTTCAAGACCAGCCCAGGCAACTTGGCAAGACCTCGTCTCTACACTAAATCAAAAAATTAGCCAGGCATGGTAGCGAGTACCTGTAGTTCCAGCTACTTAGAAGGCTGAGGCAGAAGGATCGCTGGAGCCCAGCAGGTCGATGCTGGAGTGGCCGTGAGCATGCTACTGCACTCCAGCCTGGGCGACGGAGTGAGACTCCAACTCAAAAAAAAAAAAAGAGTATTAACACCCAAGTGTGACTCAGAAAGGTATGGGAACTGCCTGAGAAGTCATATAGGTAGGGAAGAATGAGTCTACAGAGCCCCACAGTGCAGGTCTGCAGGGGCAGAGACAAGAAAAAAGTAACCATTTTCTGCTAGAGCCCTGCTGAGTTCATTCAGTTTATAAGCTTATGGTCTCTGTTCTACCTTTACCCAAATGTGCCAAAATGGCACTATTTAAAAATTCTCTTTATATTTCTAAAATTTGTTCAGAACCTAGAACAAAGGAGAGGTATGATTAGTTGGCACCCTCAAATCCCCAACAACTAATAGAGAGACCCACTACTACTAATCCATTCTTGCTATAATGTTTGATAGCTTAGAGTTGCTGACCTGCATGCACCTATGTTCCTTAGATAATGCGAATAAGAATTTTACTTCCTTAACTCTCTTTTTATAACTGTAAGTTTGTGCTGACCCTTCCTGGAACAGATGAATCACTGACCCCATGGTTGTATTCAAGTAATTAGTAAAATAGAGTGTTATTCATTCCTATGATCCATAAAGTTTGAAATATGATTATATTAGTCTTATATTCATAACCAGTATACTCTTTGGTTTTGTTATTATAGCAGAATGGGGCAAATGCTCAAAATATATTTCTTGTATAATTGAGTGAATGAATGCAGAAACACATGAGTAACTGCTTCAGGGTCAGCAGTTGGCCCCATGGCAATCACCTGGAATGACAAATTGTCTCTCTCTCACTAACCCTGTGGCAGAAAGAGGGAGTTGGTAGCAGTTAAACGTATTTCCTTTTGAAAGCCAAGCAGCAAGCTTTAAAGACCCGCCAGGCGGCCAGGCCAGTTTTGTTTAAGAAAAGCCAAATGGCCAGAGACTGGCCATTTCGAAATTCAAAAGAGTAACTAATTCACAGACTTATCCAAAACCCCTCTTTTGAAGTTAACAGTTTACAATCCTATACTTTGCATTTCCTGGAAACCATTTGTTCTTTAAAAAATCTGATTTTGCCGAGTACAACCTCGTAAGATGCCAAAGTAAATATGTAATCACTCAACACAACCCCCTCCCTTACCTAAACAAGGGTATAAAACCCCACTTCTCCCATTCTGGGGGGCTCAACTTGGATGCTTTAGCCCTCAAGCCCGCCGGCGTAATAAAGCTGCCACTTCCTATAATAGTCTCGGTGTCATGGTCTCTCTATTTTCCCACTGCATTATAACCACTGATTAATGACTTACTACCATGAATAATGTTTTACTCTATAGTAAGTTCTGTTAATTCTTTTGCTCACAGTTACTGATAAATGAAAATTGTAGTTTCCTCAAAAATAAGCACAAGGAATGTATAGAACATAAATGTCATGATTGACAAAAAGCAGCTGAACTGGAATCTTATAGAATGCTTTGCAAGTCACATAATTTGATATTAATCTATAACAAACTTAGGCACTTATAAACATGGACTGTAGAATCCAAGAGGGTGAGCAGAGAGGAGCTAAGTTCTGACTTTCTGAATTCCAAATTCAGAAATAAACTTCTTTCTTCCCAGTTCCCTGTCTCTCGACTCCTACTGGGGGCAAGAGAAAGGAACCATGTGTTCCACGGACAATTTCACAACCAGTGAGGGTGCATCTCTTGTGTACCGATCGTATTTCTAAAGCAAAGGGAATTGTTTGGAGCTGAACAGCCACCCTAGTCATGGCTGCTGCAGTCTCTACCCTTCAGAGATGCCCCAGAGGTTGAGATATAATCACGGCAGCCAAGACAGGAAGCTTTAAGAACCAGAATATTAACAACAAGGCCAGAATTGACATTTGGTCAGGGCACAATGGCACTGCTGTCCTGGCTGTCTCTGGACAGTGTAAACCAAAAATAAAACTCGAAGCCCCTCAACTGACTGAACAGATCCACTCTGGGTCAAGGGACATCTGAAAAACTAAATTCCAGGCAGCAATGGGAAAGGGGGTTAGACTCGCCTTGTTATACTCCCTCCCTTTTGGAGTTTAGGTGCAACTGACTAACATTAACATTAAAACAGAGATCATAAGACTGACAAAATGGACTCTGGCAATAACCAGATTTCAACCTGACTTGAAATAACATCACATGACAGATAGTAGGCCCTATATTTTACTCCAAAATACATTTCTTTGACATATTTTGGAATGGCCCTGCAAAGCTCTTGGTAAAATTTGTATCTGTAGAAAATGTCCTTCCCTAGATTTCTTCTCAGATCCAGTAGAGATTTAACTAAGAGTGTGATACATTTTAGGGCCCTAAAAGCTTTACTACCTACTCTCTCTGAAGTTTGCTACTTAGAGGCTTCATTTACATAACAAGAACCTTGGCTTTCACAACACCCTTATAGCACAAGCATTCCTTTCCACTTACTTTTTAAGTCTTTGGGCAAAGTTTAACTCTTTCAACCAAAGACTGACAAAGATTTCTCTTTGCCATCCAGAAAATAGTTAAATCCACCTATGACCTGTAAGTCTTCTCATCCTTTGAGATACCTTTTCAGGCCAACCAATGTATAATTTACATGCACTGATTTAAGTCTCCCTAAAATATATAAAGTCAAGTTGTAACCCAACCACCTCGGGCAAATGTGCTCAGAACTTCTTGAGACTGTACCCCAGGCCATGATCATATTTGTCTCAGAATAAACCTCTAAAGACTTTACAGAGTTTTTTTTTTTCTTTTTTTTTTGTCAACACCAGCATCCATTATTAGTTTGAAAAGCTGGACTCCACAAGTCTGTAGATGGCTTGGTGATGGATGGCAGGAGATTCTCCCTTCTAACCTGAGGTAATAACCCAAGGCTTCAAAAATTTTACGTGCACGTGGTGCACGAGTCACCTGGGCTTTTCTTAAAATACAGAGTCTGCCTCAGCAGGATTGGGTGGGGCCAAGATTATGCTTTTTTTTTTTTTTTTTTTTTGATTTATTGTAAAGATGAAGTCTCAAGGTGCCCAGGCGGGTCCTGAACCTGCGGGCTCAGACAATTCACTCACCTCGGCCTCCCAAAGCGCGGGATTACAGGCTGAGCCACCGAGCCCAGCTTGAATTGTGCATTTTTAACAAGATCCCAGGTGATACTAATGCTTTTGGGATAGGAATTTAACAGGAGTAGTTTCCAAAATGAAGGTCATAAGGCAGCTGAGATCAACTGAGACCAAGATGACATTGAAAGCAACCTCTCTACTTGTCCTTCTTGCCCATTATACAATCATTGTAATGCATTAGAAGACACACTAGAAGACACTCCCACAAGTGCCATGACAGTTTACAATGATCGTGACTACTCCTAGAAGCTATCCAATATAGTTTAAACAGGGGAGGAATCCTTGATTCTGGGAACACTTCACCCCTTTTCTGGGAAACTCAAGAACAATCTACCCCTTGTTAAGCATATAATCAAGAGAAAGCTAATAAAAATAAAGCCCCAGTGATGTGTGTCTTCTGCTGCTTTTCTGTAGACTAGCTCTGGCCACTCTACCTACAGAATAGCCTGTTCTCTGTTATTTCAGTAAACTTACTTTTATTTTCCAGCTAAAGCTCAGTGATGCACATGGGCTGCTCTGCCTATGGATCCATTTGTTTAATAAACTTAACTTTTCATATCCTACTTATGGCTCATGCTTGAATTCCTTCCTGCATAAAATGAAGAACCCACTTGGCCTCTCAGGTTGAACCTCAATTCTAAGGTTCACCTGCATCACTTCATTCCATGGACCATATTGACAATAGCAAAGATTTAGGACAGAACAGTGGTTCTCAACTTCACTACACATTGGAATCACATGGGACTATTTGCAAAAAAAAACTCAGAGATTCAGATTTTGTTGATCTGGACTGGTGTCCTGACACTGATATTTTTTTTAAAGCTCCCTGATTCTATAAATTGATAAGACTGAGAAACACTGATTTAGAATGTATATATCATCATTGTTATTTATGTGTGAAACACAAATGTAATTGAGGAGTTAACACTTGCATGGACAAAGTATTGTAATCAAACTAACTCTCTACATGTGAGGTTGAAAAAGTCAATGATAGTTGATACCACTCCCCCTCTGCACCCCTGTATCTCATGCCATCTCATGAGATGGCCACTGATAAAAGCAACCTTCCACCCTAACCACCACACACTGCACACATCACTACGCCAAAAGGCTAGAACTAGCCCCACCAAATGAACTGTGGTTGCTTCAAACTGTCTGTGCGGAAGGCAGGAGGACTGTGAGTGTGTGTGCATGAGAGACACATCTGTGATAGAAATTCTGTGTAGGCACATCTACTGAACTGTCCACAGATACTCTGATGAAGCTTTCCTCTCTCAAGTCTCACAGTTTAATTTCTTTCACTTAACACAAGTCAATGATGGCAATAATTTGAAACTAGTCACTCTGAGAAGTTAAGTGCTTTTTATACTAGTTTCCTAGGGCTGCTGTATCAAATTACCACAAATTGAGTGGCTTAAAACAAAAGAAATTTATACTCTCACAGTTCTAGAGGCCAAGAAACCCAAATCAAGGCACGGGCTGGACCAGGCTCTCTCAGAAGACTCTTGGGAAGAATGTCCCATGCTGCTCTCTCTTAGCTTCTGGTGTTGGCAATCAGGAATTCCTTGGCTTGTTGATGTGTCACTACAATTTTTGCCTCCATTGTCACATGGTGTTTTACTTGTGTGTCTGAATCTCTGTGTCTCTTTGTCTTGTAAGGATACCAATAGTATTGAATTAAGGGCCGACCCTTCTCTAGTATGAACTCAACTAATTACACCTCCAGTAACCTTATTTTTAAATCTCAGACTATGACCTTATTTCTAAATTTATCTTCTTCCTAGAATCTCAGACTATGACCTTATTTCTAAAT
>CAUYQG010271132.1:0-15548 GCA_963574415.1 Tarsius wallacei | reverse complement strand
TGTAATGCCTCTGCGGTGTCCGTGGACAAGTTCCGTGTGGGGGAGCAGGCCCCCTGGGAGAGATCTGGAGTCTTTCTGTGTCCTCTTCTGCGGAGGTCTCACAGACCACGCTGCCCGGTCGCCATCTTGGCCCCTCCTTCTACATTTTTTTAATCTAGTCCACTTTCGATGGGCAGCATGGTTGGTTCCATGTTTTTGCTATTGTGAATAATGCTGCAATAAACATGCATGTGTAGGTATCTTTTTCGTAGAATGATTTGAGTTCTTTCAGTTACATTCCTAGTATAGGGGGTTTGCTGGGTCATATGGAAGGTAAATGTCTAGTCTTTTAGAAATCACCACATTGTTTTTTCCAAAGAGATTGCACTGGTTTGCATTCCCTCCAGCTGTGTAAAAGTGTTTCTTTTTCTCTGCATCCCCGCCAGCATCTATTGTTGTTTGTTTTATTAATGATGGCCATTCTTACTGAGGTTTGGTGGTATCTCAATGTGGTTTTGATTTGCATTTCTGGTGATTAGTGAAACTGAGCACTTTTTCTGTTGGCTGCCCGTATATCTTCTTGTGAGAAGTGTCTATTCATGTCTTTTGCCCACTTTTTAATGGGGTTGTTTGGGTTTTTTTCCTTTTGGCACGTTTGAGTTCCTTATAGATCCTGGATGTTAGGCCTTTGTCAGATATACAGTTGGCAAATATTTTTTCTCATTCTGTGGGCTATCTCCTCACTGTCTTGGTGGGTTGTTTTGTTTTGTTTTGTTTTTTTACTTTGCAGAAGCTTTTCAGTGTAATGAGGTCCCTCTTGTCTCTTATGGCATGGGCACTTGGGGTTTGGATCAGGAATTGATGCCAGTTCCAAATTCCATAAGGGTGTCTCCTGCATTTTCTAAGATTCTTATAGATTAAGGTTTTACATTTAGGTCTTTGATCCATTTAGAGTTGACTTTTGTGTATGGTGATAGGTAAAGGTCCTGTTTCAATCTTTTGCACGTGGTCATACAGTTTTCCCAGCACCTGGTACTGAATAGGTTCTCCCCTCCTCAGTGGTTGTTGGTGGAGGCTTTGTCGAAGATGAGTTGGTTGAGAAGTTGAGGTTTTGCTTCTGGAATCTCTATGCTGTTCTCATTGGTCTGTATGCCTGTTTTTGTACCAGTACCAGGCTGTTTTGATTATTGTAGGCTTATAGTAAAGTTTAAAGTCTGGAAGTGTGATACCTCCCATTTTGTTTCTTTTGCTGAGGATTGTTTTGACTATTTGTGGACATTTATGTTTCCAATGAATTTCTGTATTGTCATTTCCAGGTCTGAGAAAAATGATGTTGATAATTTAATGAGTATTGTGTTGAATCTGTAGATTGCCTTTGGTAGGATGGACATCTTATCAATGTTGAGTCTTCCAACCCATGAGCATGGAATATTTTTCCATTTGTTTGTGTCTTCTTTTATTTCTTTGAGCAGTATTTTGTAGTTTTTGTTGTAAAGGTCTTTCACTTCTCTGGTTATGAAGATGCCTGAGGTATTTCATATTATGTGACTATTGTGAATGAGATTGTACTTTTTTATTTAGTTCTCTGCTTGTTTGTTGTTGGTGTATAAGAATGCTACTGTCTTTTGCACGTTTATTTTATATACTGAGACTTTGCCAAAGTCCTTTATCAGTACGTGGAGGTTTTTGACAGGTTCGCTTGGTTTTTCAAGGTATAGAACCATATCATCAGCAACCTCTAGTTTTTTTTTTTATAGGTTTTATACTTTCCTGCTACTCTCTTTCTGTCCCCTTCCCCAGAACTGTAATAATAATACCTGTTAACATTTATTGACAGTTTACTATGTGCCTGATGCTGCTCTAAGCATCTTGTATGTGTTAATTCATTTAATCCTCACCACCTCTGGAAGCTGGTACTGCTGTTGTTCATTATAGATGAAGATATTAGGCACGGAAAGATGAAGTCAGTTGTCCAAGGCCACACAACCGGTAAGTAACAGAGCCAGCGTTTGAACCCAGTCTGGTTCCAGAGTGTGAACTCTTATTCACTGTCTAAATAAAACTGATTTCCCAGTGAGGTGATCCCTACAGCTAGCTCCATACTAGCTAGACCTGCCGCTGTCTAATTCAACAACCACTAGCTAAACATGGCTATCGAGTACTTGACATGTAGCCAGCCGAAATTGATGTGTGTGTGCTCTAAGTGTAAAAACACACCTGGTTTCAGGTTAGTATAAGAAAAGGAATGTACAATATCTCATTAATAAGTTTTTATATTGATTACATATTGAAATAACAATATTTTTGATATATTGGGTTAAATAAAATATATTATTATTTCATCTGTTTCTTTTTACATTTTCTTAATGTGGCTCCCAGAAAACTTAACGTTACACATGTGGCTGACATTGTACTTCTGTTTCTTTTTCTGGTGCTGAGCTAGACCTTTTTTCCAATCTGCTTCAAGTACAGTAAAATTTTGTTCCAGCACAGTCATGGGTAAAATGGATTTAGGAGTAACATTCCATACATCAAATTCCTATCTTCCACCACTACCACCTTGCTGATCATACACAATTAGATGATTTTTTTTTATGCTAGGGAAAATATCCAGACGTGTAAGAAATTCCTGTTATGTACCAATTATGGCATCAGGTCCTTTCACATAATGCTTGCATTTAATCTTTGTGACTCTTCTGTGAGGTATCTTCAGCCCAATTTTACACACAGGGAAATTGAGGTTTGGTTTAGAACTTGTCTAGGTTTCTATTACTAATAGGTGGGAGAGGTGGACAGAATTTGAATATAGGTCATTTAACTTCAGTTCTAATGGCAGTTGTCCCCTAAATTATCTGAATCATATAGTTTGTGTCTCATTCTGTATTGTGTTTGAGAGAGTTCTGCATGCTTTACCCTCTCATATGAGTTAAATCCTTATGAAAAGGTAGTGTGACCCACAGTAGGTCTCAGTTAGTGTTTTGTGAACTGAATTGCTTTAACACCATTTATAAGAAAGACCTTAATTCGAATATTATCCTACAGGGTTTGGTATCTAACCCATTATTTTCCTCCTACTAGCTGTGACTAGATCACTAAACTTGCATCATTACATTACTATTTCATGTCTCTGTGGCTTCCTATAGAAATTCTATTCTTTGATTGATTTAATAAATATTTATTAAGTATGCACTATGAGACATTTACTGTGCTCTGGGAATCCAAAGGAGACCAGCAGAATCCCTGCAGGGTACTTGTCCTCAAGGAACTGATGGTCTAATGTGAGGTAGAGATATGTAAATAGACTACAATGAACATGGCTCCTTTGTTGATAGCAGCAGGTGAAATCTTGGGGGCATATTGTTGAAGCACTTCACCCATCTTAGAGGATATATGAAGGCTTTCCAGAAGAGGGAAAAGAAACCCGGTTTCAGCTAATAAAAATATGATTTTTCTCCAACCTCTTGAATTTTATTCATGAAATTTTATGGTGGAGACAGAAAGTGAAGGATTTATGAAGACAGGAAGTGAAGGGCAATCAGGATCTTAGGCTGCCTCAGGAACCCTGCTGTGGGGCTCATGGTCTCCAGTGCAACACTCCATCATTACCTGGGCTCAGCCTCTCTCTGGGTTCTTCCCTATAATGACCTAGAGTCAAAGTCTGGGCTTTCCTCTGAATTTCCACTCATAATCGCCTTCTTCTTGCAGTGTGCTTCAGTTCTCATTCTCGAGGAGAGTATGAGAGAGTACGACGGGTGGGGAGGGAGAAAGAGGGAGACTGTTTGATTCAGATCATTTAAAAGTTATTATTATCAAGCCACACCATTGGCTACTTACAGGCCAATAGTTAGGCAGCCCTTGAATCTGGCACTTATCCTCGGTCTAATCAACTATGGCATGAGAAGGGTCAGGAACAGATGGGAAAAAAAGGCTGCCAAAGTCTCCCTTCCACTCACATGTCTGTCCTGGACTGTGGTAGGTTAGACAGTTTATCCCAGGATGTGGCATGGCAGGCCACTGACCTAGAAAGTTCTTTTAATACCCAGAGAAACAATATAATGGATGACAAGTGAGCAAGTTGGCAAAATCCACAAGCCTGTCTGTTTAATTGCACCAGGGGAGGTCCCTGGATCCCTGGCTTTGGGATTGTTTAGCTGTAGTTTGACCATGCTTGTAGTGCTATGCCGCAGAATATCATCTTTTCTTCATTTTCAGGGGCTCAGGATGTTATTTCAGTATTTAGAAATTGTCCCTTCCTCCCACCAAACAACAATTGGTGGTTGACATATAGTCTTATTGGTATAGATGGGCCCACCCACTTCCTCTTCAACAGTCTATCCATGCAGCCTGTCTCTGGGACAAGGGGACAAGGGTCGATCCTAACCTGAAATCCACACCCCCCCCAAGGGGTCTGTGGATAAAATTAATGGGGTCCTGGAAAAAAACTGACATCTCTAGCTTCACTATTTTGAAATGGAATTTAGCATTTCTTTCAATTACAAATAGTGACACAAATCACAGAAGTGTTAGCTGTAACTGTAACTTGGTCACTAATTAAAATTATAGACATTTGCATATCATATTACAATTCCTATAGAGATCTAAAAAAATAAGTTCATTATTACTTCAAAATCATAGTGACTCACCACTAGATCTTGTTAGTTAATGTGTTAAAAAACAAGCACACATATGAGTATTCCTCTAAAAAAAATTTCTGTTTAGTATTTGGATAACCATATTTTGCTACAACCGATTTGCCTTATAATCCTATGTATTTTATCTTATGCATTTAAAATAACCATCCTGAGAAGGGGCTCATCAGCTTCATTAGCCCGCCAAAGGGACCACCACACAACAAAGGTTAGGAACCCCATCTCAAAGATGCAGTTCTCCGATGCACATACTCATCACGGAGGTCACTGCTCATTCTAGGGTCTCCAATTCATTAGAGTCTCAGCTGGTGTGTATTTGTCTGAATGAGGGAGAGCTTGAAGCTGAAATCTTGTGGTAGTCCTGGGAAGGGTGATTCAAGTGATTTGTAGTCAAGCGACAAAGATATGCAAGGAGTAGAACAGTAACTTAAAGATGGTAGCAGGAGGTCTTTAATTAAAGCTGTCTTGATGCACCAACCCCGTGATATGTTTATTAATGTGTACCGCAGAGTGCATGCCTTCTTGTCTGACATTAATTGGTTTACATGTTTGTATTATTAAATGATACAAGTCTTTAAGTTGATGCCTCCCTTTCCTGTATTAAAGGGAAGTAGAGCGGGCAAATTTTGTACAGGAGCCCAAGTCTGAGTCTTTGGAGTCCTGTTGATTTGTAAGCCATTTGGTATCATGGGAGCTCACTTAAGCTGGGTTAACCAGTCCTTTTCCATTGGAGAGCCAAGTAAGTAGAGCTGCTGGGTGAATGGGATGAAGGAATAAACTCAAGGCAGAAGGGGCCACAGAGGATATGGACCAGACTAAGTCAAGAACTCCTCATGATCACCACCCTGTCAGTGTCCCCAGACTCTGGCAATTCCAGAGGGACAGTCATGTAGGCTATCTCTAAAGTTCTCCTGGTGCCTACACTCAGGGCTACTGACTCCTCCCCTATTCCAGTTACAAGCAATCCATCTGCTCATTCTGCTCAGTCCACAAACTGAACACTGGCTAGAAGGATGCTGGGTGGAAAGAACACGAATTTTGAATAAGGAGATGGAGGTTCTAACCTTTACTGTTCTAGTGGCTGCTCTGTGATCTTGGGAGAGCCACAGTGCCACTGTCTACTTCAGTTTCTTCATCTGTTTAGTGAATTCAGTAATAAGTTGCCATCTTAGAATTCCCATGAGCATCAAAAGGTATGAAAACACTTGAAGACGACCATTTTTTGAGTGCACAAGGGACTCTCATAAGGCATCTATGGGCTCCACAAGTGTTTCATGGCATTTTCATCTTGTTGTCTTTCCGTTGGGAGTTCATTGAAGAGGAGGGTCTGGAGTTTGTTTCTATACTTAGAATACCTCTAATGGTCATCTGCCAAATTGTGATAAAAGGGTTTAATTTTGTGTTCAGTAGAAGAGGGTCCCTGTTGGTTTCTGCCCCATGTGAAGTTTAGCTCCAATCTTGAGGTTGAGGGATATGGGTGGATTTCCTTCTATTAATGGGTCCAATTTGATTATTCCAGAGGGTCCCAGAAGAGAGGGAGACATAGCGACGAGCAAAGTAGAATTCCCTCTTTAATTTTCCCTATCTACTACTCTTGTCAGAGACTGGCTTTCCCAGCAACAGTGAATTGGAATCTCAAGGCTTTGGAAGGATCAAATGTAGTTTCTCATCCCAAAAAGGCTAGAAATTTTGGTGTTGAAAAAGGAGTTCCACAAGGCTAATAGCAGCCACTGGCTACTTCTTAATATCTTAGACAGCTCTTCTTCTTTCTTCTTCCCCTTCTACCTCTTCTCCTCCTCCTCATCATTATCATCACCATCGCTATCATCATCATCATCATCACCATCACCATTATCACATATTCCATAGCTCATCCCTGTATGGGAGAACTGTGTCAGGCATTATGTACACACATAGTTTCATTTAACTCTCACAACCATACTCAATTGAACCTAGGCAACTGAGGCTTAGAGAAGTCAAGAGACTTGGCTAAGGACACAGCTGGTCAAATGGTAGAATTGAATTTTCTTGAACCCAAAGCATATGCCCTCAACCAGTGTGCCATATGTGGTCTCTTTGGTACTTGATAAACTTGTGACGAACACATGAGCAAATGGATGAAAGAATAAATATCACAGAGTCAAAAAGAGAATTAGGCATCATGGTAGTGTATTTACCAGGTTGCCATTTATTTTTCCATTGTCTCTTTACTTTCCATTCCAAACATGACTAAACCCTACTGCTCTATTCCTGTATCTCAGCTCAGAGTTTAGCTGCTTTTTGCTTGATGTGTCAGTTGAGCCCTGCCTTAACTGCCACCATGTTATTACAAAAGGTGCAAAAGGCTTTGCAACCAAGGACTGCAAGGTGTTATGTGGTTTGTAGCCACGGCAGGCAAATCAGAGCTCTTCACAAAATTTCCTGGAGATATTTGCAGGCCCTTCTTGGGAGGAAGGAATTTAGAATTTGCAAAGGAGATATGAGGTGCATTTTATTACCTGTCACCTCAGACTGCAAGATATTAGAAGAAACATTGTCTCTTTTTGAGGTGGACAGGCTGAGAGTGTCTTGGTTTGTATAAAATGTGGGTCCCTGACTCCTGGGAGATCTCATGCTGAATTATAAAATGAAGTCAATTTGTTATCCCAGAAGAGTTTGGGCTATTGATTTATAAAAAATTGCCCATTTCAAGGCCTCTGAGCCAACTAAGATAAACAGAGATGACAAATAATTGTCTGCTAACCTGAGATCTCAGGACAAGGGAAAGAGGTAAGAGACCTGAGCTGCTATCTTTTAACCCAGCCTTCCTCAGTTCCATGTTGGGAACCGATAAACTATAAAAACAAGAAAAAGCTCCAGAGAAGAGAACCAGTTGCAGCTGGCAGAAGAAACCCGCCATTGAAACTGGTAATGCCATTTTAATTAGGCTAAAGTATGAATGAGAGCTGCATTAAGACCTTCTCCTTGGTGCCCTGGGTCGCTGGGAAAGAGAATGTGCTCCCTTTGTGTGCTTTGCCAAAGCCCACCAGCTGCTACCTTGCAGGAGAGTTACATCTGAGTCACTGGTTTCCAAAAGAGCGACAAGTAGGCTGTGTGTGGCTGAATGAGAGGGGCCTGTCTTTCTTGATCCTGCCAGCTTTGGCCTGGACTCGAGCCATCACAGCAATGGCTCTGATTTGTAAATGGATTGGACGTTTCAAGAAGCTGTTACAAGAGCAGATTGAGGGAGGATGGGAAAACCAGGCAGACAAGGTAGATGAAGGAAGTTGTAAGACTGCTGGGCTTTTTGAGGCTCAGAAGGCCTGTCTTGTTGCTCTCCCTTCTCAGTTTAACACTTTTTAAGCTGATAGTGTCTTGCCCTTGAGGGAGTCAGTTTTTGATGATGATAATGATGACGAAGACAGTGATGACAATAACAATGACAACAAAAGTAAGAGTGAATATTTATTTGTTTATTTATTTATTTATTTTGAGTTGGAGTCTCACTCTGTCGCCCAGACTGGAGTGCAGTGGCCGCTCCCGGCCACCGCAGCCTCAACCTGCTGGGCTCCGGCGATCCTTCCACCTCAGCCTCCCAAGTAGCTGGAACTACAGGTGCGCGCTACCACGTCCGGCTAGCTTTTTTTTTATTTATTGTAGAGATGAGGTCTCGCCAAGTTGCCCAGGTGGGCCTCTAACCTGCGGGCTCAGGCAATCCACTCACCTCAGCCTCCCAAGGCGCGGGATTACAGGCTGAGCCACCAAGCCTGGCAGAGTGAATATTTAGCAACCCCTTTCTTTGTAGTAGGCACTGTTCTAAGTAGACTATGTAAATGAGCTCAATTAGTCTTCACCCTAGCCCTTTGACAGGTTCTTCTACTATTCCTATTTTAGAGACGAGAAAACAGAAACAGAGAGGTTATTTTAGTCCATTTGCATTTCCACAAAGAAATACCTGAGACTAGGAAATTTATAAAGAAAAGAGGTCTATTTGGCTCATGGTTCTGCAGGCTGTACAAGAAGCATGGTGCCAGCATCTGCTTCTGATGAGGGGCTTCAGGAAGCTTCCACTCATGGCAGAAGGTGAAAAGGAGCAGACATCATGTGATGAGAGAGGGAGTGGGGCGGGGTGAGGGGGCCGTGGAGGTTGTAGGCTCTTTTGTTAATGGTCAGTTCTCTCAAGAACTGATAGAGTGAGAATTCACTCCCACAAAAACACACCAAGCTGACGGGTCCACTCCCATGACCCAAACACCTCCCACCAGACCCCATCTCCAACATTGGGGATCAAATTTCAACATGAGACATGGTGGGAACAAATATCCAAACCATAGCAGGGGTTAAGTAACTTACCCCAAGACCCATAGCCAGCAAACAAGGATTCAGAGCCAGAGACTGAGACATTCAAGACAGAGAAAGATCTTGGAAAAGGACCCAGTGGGCTTTGAGTTAAAGTATGGGGGGCATCATATGCAGAAAAAGCTCAGACTCTCAGCTTTGGTGAGGGAGAAATCATGTGTTTCATGTTCATTATAGGATCCAGCGCAGACTATATTCCATGCCTGACACAGTCCTTGTGCTCTTTCAATGCTTGTTGACTCATTGATTTTTGATAAAGCAGAGAAATGTACAACCAAGACATGAAACTTTGTTATATGCAATTTAATAAATAAATGCTTACATTTGTATTCATTCATTTAATAAACATTCCATTGAGCATCTACTGTGTGCTAGGCATTGTGTTAGGTGTAGAGGTAGAAAGATGAATATGATGTGTTTTTTACCCATGAAGAACTCATGCATGGAGATATTTGCATGCAGGTGTAAATGTGTGTATGTATCTACATAGATATCACTTCAACCCAACCTCTCCTCTCAATTTCCCTCATTTGCTGCCTGGGTCTCTCACACCTATCATGGGTTACTGGTGTCAAAGTTCTGTTTTGTGCTTGTGTGTGCACACATTCTCTATGTCCAGTAAATGATTATAGCTACTTCAGGCAAGCTTCATTGTTATTCACCTTTGTAACCCCTGGGCGGTGCTACTCCAAGTTTGGTCCGTGGACCAGCAGTGGTAACGTCACCTGAAAGCTTGTTAGAAATGCTGAATCTTTACCCCACATCTACTGAATTAGTACCTGTGGGGGTGTGGGGCCCAGGAATTTGTGTTTTAGCATCCCTTCAGATGATTCTGATGCATGCTCAAGTTAGAGAAGCACTGCTAGAATATGGAACCCAGGTCCTGTCATGTGTGGGTACTCAATAAATAACTTTTGAATGATTGCATACATAAATTATTGACACAGAATAGAGGAAGTGAGTTGGTCTTACTAGATCTGGGCATGACTCCAGGTATCCATTTTGCCAAGTCTGCGGAGACTGTGAGGAAGTAGAGTCATATTTCTTTCCCTCTCAAAAAATTTGGATGGATACATTTAAATGGCTGGGAAGATAGACTCCATCAGCATCATTGTGGGAAATGGTGAG
Organism: Tarsius wallacei; assembly: GCA_963574415.1. NCBI lineage: Eukaryota > Metazoa > Chordata > Mammalia > Primates > Tarsiidae > Tarsius > Tarsius wallacei. Next base: position 5,454 of record CAUYQG010271132.1, on the reverse strand, counting down.
TAACTGAGCATGTAACCTGATGGGAACCGAGTGAATGGGCCAGTTCATAATGAAGGCCAGGAGTTAAAACAGGGGATCTGAGAATTCCATGAGTTCACAGGGGGTCTGAGAATTCCATGCAGATGGTTTGGGGCAAGATACTAGAGCTACAAGTTTACAAGAATTGTATGCTTAGGACTCTCTTCTATTCCAGGGACTTATTACAAATTAAGCCCGATTCCTGTGTACGTGGTGGAGCCTTGCTGTAAATCTATTTCAAATTGTTTTTTCCTTCTCATCTTATTTTTCTTTTCTCTTTCTTAAACTCTTCCCTGCCTCTCCAGCTCCTTCTTTCTTTCTGCCCAGAAGGATATTGTTGTCCATACTTTGATCTTGGTTAAAGCTACCCTGTGGCATGACATTTGTCAAAGGCAAGGACGTGTGGGCTTCTGTGAGTAACCAACAGCTGCTTTTGGAGTCATGGTTCTAAGGAATCTCCCTCCCTCAATAGTGTAATCATTCCCTCCTCCCAACACTCCTTCCCAAAAGAGAAAACTTGCATAAGAGCAGTTGGCTTAATAGAATAAAATACAGCTTGGCATCACGAGCTATATAAACAAGAGGCATATAATAGACTGTGTAGAGTTTTGGCAGTAGGAGGGACAGTAGCAGCCAAGGAGACACATATGGCTGAGTTTAGCAGCATCCTGAACTCATGGGGAGGGGATCCCAAGCTTTGAATCCCTGTGGGGAGGAGGTGGGGTGAACACGGGGTTAGAAAGACGAGGGTGGTTCAGCACCCAGGGAACACTGCTAAGCCCACGTTTTCCCAAGCACAATCCTTTCTTATTTATTTTTAATAAACTCTTAACTAATACTTATTTTAAGTCAAGCACTGTTCTCTAAGCCATTTACATTTTTTAAAAACAGCTTTATTAAGGTATCATTTATATACCATAACATTCACGTATTTTAAGTGCACCATTCAGTGATATCTAGTGAGTTTAGAGCATCATGCTACCATCATCACAGTCTGGCTTTCTTACCTCTCGTGCCCATTTACAGTTCAACCCAATCCCACCCCTAGCTCCAGGCAACCACAAATCTACTTTCTGTCCTTATGAATTTTCTTTTTCTGGATGGTTCATAAAAATGAAATCACATGATATGTGATCTTCTGTGACTAGCTTCTTTCACTGAGCATAATGTTTCTGAGGTTTGTTCCTTTTTATTGCCAAATAGTATTCCACCATATAGATATATTGCTTTACATTTATTACCTCAATTTTTCCTCATAACAACCCCATGAGGTAACTGCTTCTTTTATCACCAACTACAGGTGAGGAAACTGAGGCACAGTTAGGAATTTGAGGAGTAATGATTCAAACCCAGAGAGTCTGACCTCAAGAGTCTGTGTTCTTGGACCTTCTTGGTATGCTGTCTCTCCGTGGATGCACAACATGTACTTACTTCTAATTTGGAGAAACAGGAGACCACTGGATTTCTAAAAATGCATGGCTTAGTTTTGTACAATCTGATCGTGTTTTCTTGAATGCCCAACTTGTGCCGGGAACTTTGCTAGGTGCCATGAAGGACTGATACAAGGAATTTAGCATTTTGTTTGGTTAACGAGACTAAAGTGCACATGATAATGTAGATCCTCTAGGACTACACAGAATCACATATGTACCAAGCCTAAATACACACACCAAGTATTGAAAGTCAACAAGATGATTACAGCATTGGGAAGGCCTGAGGAAGACTTTTCAGGTGAGATGACATTGAGCTAGTTCTAGCTCCTTGGCTTAATCAGTCCCAAATTCCATGAATGAAAGTTTGGAATGATTTAGTGTCCACCCTCTGTCTTAATGTCCCTTGCACCCACAAGGTTTTTTTCTTGGTATATTCCAACTTTTAATCCCATGTGTGTATCTATGATTGTTCCAAGAATCTTTTCCTCTTAAGCTGTTTGTAATATAAATGTCTGGAGAGGGGGTTGTTCTCTTTAGAAAAGTTGGTTAGCCAAAACAAAGGACTTGGGGTATATGTATGTGTGTGTTTATTTTAAAATGCTTTACAATATCACATCCTTGGACTTGCTGCAGAAGCCTGGCAGACAGATCCAGAAGTAAGAATGGGACATGGAACTACATCCTAGACTCTAGAAAGCCTCTTTCGGTTAGCTTGTGCTGTATTACAAACTACATTGAAACTTAATGGCTTAAAAAAACAACTATTTATTAGACTCACAATTATGTGGGTCATCAGGCAATTTTTCTGCTCAGGATTAGTTCAGCGAACCTCTATTGAGCTCAGGTATGCATATGTGGCCAGCAAGCAGGTTGGTTTGTGGCCAAATGGCAAGTCTGGCTGTTGGCCTGCTGTTGGCTAGAGTACCTTAGTTCTCTTCCATGTGGTCTCTTATCCTCCAGTGGGATAGCTTGAGCTCATTCACAAGGTAAACACAGGGTTCCCAAGAGCAACAACAGAGTACATACAAATCCCAATTCTTAAGCACTTTTCCAAGCCTCTCCTTGTGTCATGTTTGCTAATGGCCCATTGGCCAAAGCAAGTCCAATGGCCAACTCAGATTCAAGGAGTGGAGAGATTGCTTGCATTCATATTGCAAGGATATGAATGCAGAAAAAGGATGAATTTGGGCCATTTAAATAATCATCCACAAAGAGAGTAAGAGTATAATGGCTGTAATGTCAGTCAAAATCTATTAAATGCTTATAGTGTGCCGGTATTATTCTAAGTTTTGTTTGTATGTATGTATGTATCATCTAAATCACACAACAGCTCTGAGAACTAGGTGTTACCATTTCCCCCATTTTTCAGAGCAACAATTTGTGTCTCTGAGAAGTCAAGTAACTTGACCAAAGTCACACAACTACTAAGTGGTGGCCCCAAGATTCTTATTCAGGTAGTCTGACTCTAGAGCTTGTGGGCTCTTAGCCATCCTGCCCATTGTGAGCTTGTTGAAATTTAGTTGATGTGTCACCAAATTATAGGGATAATGATTAATATATAGTAACATTAATTGAAGACTTAGGGTGTGCCTTGCAGTGTTTCAACACTTTATTTACATTTTAGCATTTCATTCTCAAAGAAATCTGATCCATCAAGGACTGCTCTTATCCCCATTTTACAAATGAGGAAACCAAACCTCCAAGACGTAAGTCATGTGTCTAAGGTTGCATAGCTCGTATGTGAGCAAACTAAGATTCAAATTCACATCTGAAGACTCAACCCTCTTATCTAATTCATGGCATAATTTCACTTATCCAGACTTTATCTCATAGTCTCAATTTATGGGCTTTTGGTGAAGGAGTATCTGGGAACTCTCCAGAAGATAGATGATAATAATAAGGAAGAATAAAAAAGGGTATGCAGGGGAGAAGCTAGAGTTGTTGTCAAAAACCCATGATTAAAAAAATATGGTACATATACACGATAGAATACTACGCAGTCATAAAAAAGTACAAAATCATGAATTTCGCAGCAACCTGGATGGAACTAGAGTCTATAATACTGAGTGATCTCTCACAGAAACAAAGATCTGAGTATCACATGTTCTCACCCATATAGTGGACCTTGAACGTCTATCATAATACTATAAGAAAAGGATTGACAGTGGTGGGAAACTATGGGGGGGGGTAGGGAGGGGAAGGGAGGTGGGATTAAAGGCAGTCAATATCTGTCTGGGGATGGGGGGACACCCCTTATCAACAAGGGTGCCTGAGTGATGCATATTTGTATACCTAACCCTTAAATGTACCCCACAATTTTAAAATAAAAAATGTTTAATAATTAAAAAAAAAAAAAAGAATGCTTTTTTTTTTTTTGAAAGTGGGATTCATTGAGAGGACAGACAAGCTCCCACAGTGGGAGGGGACCCGAAGGGGTTGCCCAAGAATACTTTTTCCTTCAATTCTGCTCAGCTTTGAGAGGGAAGACAGCTATTGGTGCTTCATGTCCTCAGTGGATGGACAGGTTCTTGGTTTCCATTCAGTTTCTCTCATGAGAATGAAAGGAACTATGCCCCAGAACTGTTGTGTTGGGTCTTCCCCACCTCTGCCAGGAAGAGTGAGTTGCCTTCCTTAGGTCTCCATTAGCCTCACTCCTTACTGGAATATTTGTTTGGTCACTGCTTGCATATGCGTCTCTCTCACTTCATGGAAACAGGGGCCTTTCTCACTTTTGTGTCTTCTTTTTTTAGAAACAAGGTCTCGCTCTGTTGCCTGGGCAGGAGTGCAGTGGTGCCATCATAGCTCACTGCAGCCTTGGAAATCCAGGGCTCGAGTAATCCTCCTGCCTCAGCCTCCTAAGTAGTTAGGACTACAGGCACATGCCACCACACCCAGCTAATTTTTAAATTTTTATTGTAGAGACATGGTCTCACTGTTGCCAGGTTGACCTTGAACTCCTAGGCTCAAACAATCCTCCCACCTCATCCTTCCAAAGTGCTAGATATATGTCTTGCTCTGAGTGTGGCTTGTGTGCAGAAGTTTTCAAGAAAAGTCTGTTGCATCATTTGAGCCATGATGGCCAAAATAACTCTAGAGAGTGTGGTAGCATTGGGGAACTGTGTGAATGCACACACACACAAGCACACGTGCACACACAGACATACTCATACACATATGTACACGCTTGCCACGGCTTGATGTTCTCTGCCACTAGAAGAAAAGGCAGATTGGCATCTGTCCATCTTGTCTGCACTGCTTTTTACAAAATATATACCTTTTTCTCACACTTTTGCTTTGCCAAATGACTTTGCAAGAACATTCATGGACTGGAACTCCTTGGAGGCTTTCTTTTTTCTGTACTCTAAGGGGTAGGCAAACTTTTTGTAAATGGTTAGGGTGGTAAATATTATCAACTCTATGATCTCCATGTCCAACTACTCAACTCCAGTGATGAATCACAAAAGCAGTCACAGATAACCTGTAAACAAATGGGGGTAGTCGTGTTGCAGTGAAGCTTTATTTACAAAAACAGGAGGAGACTTCAGGCTGGATTTGACCCTTGGGCCATACTTTGCCAACCTCTGATTTAAGAGAAAAGTGATTTAGAGAGAAGATGATGAACTAATTCTGCTATAAGAAAACTCTGGAGGTCATCTAAGGCCTTTCCTGACTTCCTGATTCTAGCATGGGTTACAGGCAGGGAAAAAAAAAAACAAGGGGAGAGGGAGAGACCTTGATCATAGATTTTACATTAGGTGGCAACTTGAGTCAAGATCCACATTTCAGATATTTTCTTTTTTTTTTCTTTTTCTTTTTATTATTACTCTTTTTTTATTATAAAGATGTGGGGTACAATTCAGGATTAGGTATACAAACGCTGATTATGCAGGTAGTCTTATTGATGAGGTGTGTCCCTCCCTCCCCTAGCTGTTTCCAACTGCCAATTCCACCCTCCCTTCCCTGACAGTTTTCCCCTACTGCCAATTCCTTTCTTATAGTATTA
>CAUYQG010271129.1:0-16120 GCA_963574415.1 Tarsius wallacei | reverse complement strand
TGCCATTAATCCCTTCCCCTATCCCTCCCAGAATCTACAATTTAAAAGCTCACCAAGAGCTGTTGAGGAGACTGAACTGCCCCAGGATGGCCCAGAGATACCGCATCTGTTCTGTTGCAGGTCTCTCAGATAAAAATTGTTTATTCTCATGCTCTTGACTTTGGGGGTCAAAAGTTGGGCTCCTGTCTTCCTGGCTTCAGAGTGTCACTTCTAGATCCATTCCTCTGCATGGTCTGGAAATTACAGTCTTGCAAATTATCTGCTCCACTGGGGCTAAGGTCAATCCTGTCTTTTCCCTGCCCTTATCTAGGACATTTCTGGATTTCCCTTGGCACCTTCCCTCATTCAACCAATATGTAGCAAATGGCTTACAACTTTCTCCATCCCCACTCATGTTGCTGCCTCAGAATCCTTGTGCAGAGCTCAGCCAAGGTCCTGGCCTCTCAGTTCTTTGTCCCCCATCGTCAGTGACCACCTCCTTTCCCCCAACTCAGCACCCCACTCCCCACTCCCATGTTCACCGCTTGGACCTGGCTGAGACTCAGGGCTCCTCCACCTCTAAATCTCAACCCCAAGTTTCTCCCTCTCTGACTGCAACTCCTGTCCTAACTTTTCTCTCACTCCTGTAATCCCATGATGCCCGTGACCCTTTCCTGTTGGGGCCTTCAGTCAAGTGACTCCCCTTACATGCCTCATCTATTACTTTCACTCACTTCACCTTCATTTATTTTATCCTGCTTAGATTCAGTGGTCCAGTCTTTTAATTATTCTCATCCAAATACAGATGCTCTTCAACTGACAATGGGGTTACATCCTGATCAACCCATCGTAAGTTAAAAATACTGTAAGTGGAAAATGCATTGAATTCACCGAACCTACCAAACATCACCACTTAGCCTAGCCTAACTTCAGCATGCTTAGAACACTTACATTAGCCTATAGTCAGGCAACACCATCTTGCCCAAAGCCTATTTCATGCTAAAGTGTTGACTATCTCATGTCATTTTAAATACGCAATTTACTGAATACTGTACTGAAAAACAGAATCGCTATATGGGTGTGATTTCTACCCTGCTACTCTACTTTTGCAAGCTTCACAGAGTCAAAAAATTGGACCAAGTGTGGTGGCTCATGCCTGTAATCCCAGCACTCTGGAAGGCCGAGGCAGGAGGATTGCTTGAGCCCAGGAGTTCAAGACCGGCCTGGGCAACATAATGAGACCTCGTCTCTATAAAAATAAATAAATGAATAAATAAATAAGTCAAGAAATTATAAGTAGCACCATCTTAAGTCAGAGACTGTATCATGCATTCCCTTCCTCGCTGTCCTTACATCTCACCCATCTAGAAAAATTCCAGCCCTGGGTAAATGTCGGCTCATCTTTTCCACGCCTGCCACCAACCAGCAGAGTGGCGCTAGAGGGACATCGCAGAGCTACACGGCCACCTGCCTCAGCTACACCCTCATAACTGCCCTGTGATCAGAGCTGCTAAGGGCTCCTTCAACCAGAGCAGGCTTCAACTTTGCACAAAGTATACTTCAGACCCTCTCCCATCTCATCATGTATGCAAACACTCCTCCCTTCCTGCATGCTCGGCAAGTGACCTCGCCTTCTACTGCACTAAGAGAAGAGAACCAACTGCCCCTACCCAACCTAAGTTTGCACCCAACTCTCTCTCCTCCTGTCAAGGAGGGTCACGTCCTCCACAGATATCTTCTGCACCATGTACCTCTCACTCTCTCAGGGCTCGATGCTATCAATTATCCTCTCTCTAACCTGTTCCTTCCATCTCTTCCCATCAGTATTTAAATGTCCTAGCCTGCAATCTTTGAAAAAAAGGAAATTAAGGGAAAAAAGGAAAATACAAAGGAGAGGAGAGGAAGGAGAGGCGTGGAGGACAGTAGAGGAAGGCAGAGGGGAGGGGGAAACTTCTGGTATTCTGTCACTGGGATGATAGGCGTGAGCCAGTGTGCCCGGCCAAAAAGGACATTTTTAATGGCATAATTGGGAAAGAAATACTCTCAAAATAGAGAACAGTCTCTTAAAGTAAATAAATCTAGATTTATGGGAAAAAGCATGGTCGTATCCTCATTTTTCTCCTGCCCTCTCTTACTCTTCCCTTCATGGCCACACTTCCTGTCTCTCACCTCCCATTGACCCCATTCCCACTGGCTTTCACTTCAACACTTTAAGGAAACAATTCTTGATAAGGTCACCCATGGCTTCAATTTTTTTTAAATGGCCACATTTGGGGCCTTATCTCATGGGACCTCTCAGCATCACGAGAACCAGTTGACCATTCCCTCCCTTCTCAAATAATCTCTCCCACTGACTCCTTCGCACCGTTTTCCATTCTCGGTTCTCTAGCTTCCCTCCCTCAGTCTCCTTATGGGTTCATTCTCCTCTGCATAACTATAACATGGTGGAGTACTTTGAGGCTCCATTCTAGAGCCTCTTTTTTTCTCCCTCTATTCTCTATTCCTAGAAGTGTCGTCTATTCCCATTACTGTGTGAGGGGGACCCAAAACAAACCGGAGCATCAAAAAGGCATCAAATTGAAAAAAAGCATCTCCATAGATGTATTGCATCAAACAGAGAATCTTTTGAAAGTGACTGAAGTTTAGACATGTAAGAATAAATACACACACTTTTTTTTATAAATAAATATTTTTTGGAGGGCAGGACCCCTATGGTACTGATTTCCTCACTAGGTAAGTGTTCTAGGAACCCATTGGCATTGGTGGACCACTAGCATTGTTGTCAGTGGCTGCATTTGTCTTCAGTGAATTTTGGGGGAAGATTCTTTCAACACATTTGCCCATATTATGATGGGTAATTTACACAAACGACCTGCCCATACCGCACTGAGTGTTCAGCAGTTTTGACCAAAAACAGCATGACCCCATGCACTATCTTCTCTATTCACCCGATCTCAGCCCGAGCAGCATTTTTTTGTTTCCCTGAATGAAAAATCCTCAATGGGAAAGGTTTTGCCAATGTGGAAGAGATGAAACCAAAAATGACAGAAGCACTAAAAAGCATCAAAATTGAAGAGTTCAAAGACTATTTTGAGCAGTGAAAAAGCATCTCCATAGGTGTATTGCATCAAACAGAGAGTCCTTTGAAAGTGACTGAAGTTTAAACATGTAAGAATAAATACACACTTTTTTATAAATAAATTCCATGTTTTTGGAGGTCCCTCTCATAAACATCATGTAAGTGCAGACTCATTTTCTCTCCAAAGACATGATGTATCAATGGTTATTTCTCTCTCACATTACACAGGCATCCTGGCTTACACAGTGGATGCCAGGCTCATTGTGTCTATTGCTCTGTCACCACTGGCAGAGTGCACTCATCTGCACAGTCAAGATAACTCACCACCAAGTCTGTATTTCAGCCTTTGTGATGAAGGAAAGTGACAGGGAGAAGACAGGCCCCCTTCCCTTTGAGGTCACAGCCCAGATGTTACTTGCATCACTTTTGTAAACATCCCATTGGCTAGAACTTGGACAAATGGTCACACCAAGCTTCAAGGGACACTGGGAACTGTAGGCTTTAACCTGGGTGATCACATGCCCCTTTTAAACTTCTTCTAATATGAAAAAAAGGGAGAAACCACTATTGAGAGAAATCTGGCAGAATTGGCCACAGGGACCTGCAAGATTTGCCAACTTTTTGTCAAACGGAAACATTTTTTAAAAACCTACCACCTGTTGCCATCATTTCACACAAGAAATGACGCATTTTTCAAATTTATTTTTTGTAGAGACAGGGTCTCACTATGCTCCCCAGGCTGGTCTCGAACACTTGGTCTCAAGCAATCCTCCCATCTCAGCCTCCTGGGTTGCTGAGATTACAGGTGTGAGCCACTGTGCCACACCTGGATATTTTTAACAGCATATCTGGGGAACACATACTCTCAAAATAGAGAGCAGTCTTTTAAAGTAAATGGATTTAGATTTACAGGAAGAAGCACCATATCATCCTCATTTTTCTCATTCCCCTGGCATGGCAGCCAACCTTTGGACTCCTGACCTAAACTGGGAGCCATGACAGAGGGCGGCAGTTAGAGTGCTGTCAGCACCATCTTTATTTCTCTGAGCTACTCCGATTTACAGGGCAATTGCAATAGCTTCCAGGGTTATTCAACTCCTAGCCTCCACCTGGATTTCCTGGGACCAATATGGAAATCCAAGCTTCCATCCGCTCAAGTCTCCTCCCATTCCCAAATGCCCAAGGTCAACCCAGGCTCTGTGCAATCGGGGCTCACTCCTGTGGCCACCCCTCCTAATTCCATTACAGGTCCTTACATTACAACAAGGGTCTCCGGGAGGGTCAGTCACACAGCAGTTGCCACCTTCCAAGTGTGCTGCAGACACAATAGTCTCTCCAGCAGAAACAATGATGTCTCTCTGTGACAATCCTTGAAAGTTCACATCTTTGCCTCCAAGACTCCCTCTTTTTGCCTTACATCCCTTCCACGGAGAATAAGTCCTCAGGAGACCAGCCCTGAGGCCCCCTGAGAAACCCTGAGCAGTGCCTAATGGCACTTGTAATCAATGGCCACATGAATTACAAGAGGACTTTGTCACTTTCAAGTGAGTCCCTCCCAAGACCTGCTCCCCTCTTTGCTAGGAGAGTCATCCCCACTCCTACCTCCAGGAATTCTCTTAATGGATCTTGAGAGAAGATTGCTCTAGGAGGCCTGGGGGGGCTTCTGCAGAAAGTACTCAGGCCTGCCCCGTATCCCAGGGTCCCCAGGCTAGGGACTCTCCCTTGGCTCAGGGCAGTGGAGGAGGGTCACTCTGCATCCCCTTCCTGCTCCTCCACGTGCGGGATATATTCTGGGGCTTCACAAGCTCTCAGTCTGTGTTGTTGGAGGAAAAAAGCCTCATTTGAGCTGATTTTCTGACCTACTTTTCTTGTGTTCTGCCTTTTGAAAATGAAATGTTTCACTCACACATGAAGCCCTTCACTGCCTCTTCCTGAATTCTAAAATCTAAAAAAATTTTCTTTTCCAAGAATCTTCCCCCTTTTTTTTCCATTTAGACATTACTGGCTTTGAATCTTAGAGTTTTGAGGCAGGAGAGGGCTTAGAGATCATAAGACCTAATGGCTTCATTTTATGGATGAGGAAACTGAGGCCCACAGAGGTCAAATGGCCGATAGAGGTCACACAGCAGCCAGCCCCAGGGTCCAGAGCACTTGACTCCACCATAACCCTGCAGGAGCCTGGCCTGGGGGGAGAAGTCACTCAGTCCTGGCATGTTCAAGGTAGCCCCCCTTGCCCCTGTCACTGAGGCTCTGCCCTCCATGCCAAATGAAGTTAATAAACAGAGAGGAACTGCACAGGAAATTCTCACGGGAGAACTCTTCAAGATCCATTAAGAGAATTCCTTGTTTACAGCAGAGTGCATCCTAGATGCAATGCCAACAGCATTCACTCTGCTTTGTTTATTTTAACCAAGATGGGAAATTAGTGGCAAAACAATATTTTGATAATGAATGGAAAGCTAGTCTTGACATTTTTGGGGGGAGGGAAATGTAAACAAGCTTTTTTAGAAATGAGAGCTGCCTCAGCGGATAATAGAGGACGTTCATGGTCTCTGCCAGTTTGAAGAGATATTTGGGGTGTCTGGAGTTTTCTGTCTCACACATGCACAGAGTGTAAGCCTTTGGGACTGTGGAGTGGTTGGCGTGTGTGTGTGTGTGTGTGTGTATGTGTATGTGTGTGTGTGTGTTTGTGAGTGTGTGTGTTTAGCAAGGTGTGTGATCTCCTAAAACAATCCTAGTTAATGGAAAGGTTTTCAAATATTTGGAAACAGATCTTAGAACTTTACAGAACATGACAGTATCTGTTTCAAAAGAACCTGGGAGTATTTGGTGTCCACTTTGGCCTGGTAAATTTCCATTGTGGGCAGTGCTGCACAATTTTTTCATTCCAGCTCAACTCACTTCAAGCGGCATGATTCGATGAAGCATTTCTTCACTTTTAATGGCATGCCAAGGCTCCAGGGCATCATTTGTTGGGTGGCCCAAGTGGGCTGGGGTGGGGGCGGGAAGACATGTGAACCCATAAAGGTTTGTGTCTGACCTTGTCCTCCAGGGTAACTCTGTCCAGTGCTTGGCCATGCTAGGAATGGGCCTGGCTTTGCTAACAGTGATTTTTCTCTGGTGCAAAGTGAGGGCATCCTGGGGGAAGCCTATGTCTGAGAAGCTGTTGGCCTCAATGAAAGGTGGGTGGGCTTGGCTAAAGTCTACCCACCACCTGGGCAATTATATTCCTGAGCTGCCCACCTGCAAACTCTATTACCACAATACTTTAGACAAAGATTATTTGACAATATCAAAAGATCTTAACATTTGAGCACAGTCTATTCCTGTAAAACTAGGTAATAATACAACTTCATTGCTGAGGTTGAGGGATATTAGAAATATTACATGTCAAGTCCTAGAACATAGTGAAACTCCACAAATGGTATTTATAGATGGCGTTCTTGATTGTTGTGGTATCTACGATCCTCATCTTCCTTATTTGTTCAGATATCTGCTTCATTCCCATGCAGCTGTGTACCCGGGGCAGAGCCTTGGAGAGGGACCTGAATGGGCTCGAGTCCACTGCTCCTGGTGGACGGTGATTTCCTCAAGATAAGCCTGAGATACAAGGTTGGCCAATAAGACATGAATAGAATTTGCAGTAGGGGTACAATGAAGAATGGGAATGTCTTCTCTCCCAAGAGAAAAAGCCACAGGAGTCTCCCTCATTCCTCAGGAGGTTATTTCTCAAGTTGATGCAGCCATCTTGCAACTAGCCAGAAGATGGGGCCAACAACAAGGCTGACCGAGCAGAGAAAAAGAAAGAGACGACACCATTGGGTTAAATAACTCTTTAACCAACCCCTAAGCCATTATCTCTTAGCTCCTCTGTAGCCTCCAAAAGCAGTATCCCAGGCTGTTTAAGGCTCCTAGACTGGGAGATATTACAAGCCAAGCATGCTCAATAAGACTGGTCTTTTCCAAATCTTCTCAGTTGGAAATCTTTTTTGCCTCCCAAATAGTGAGCTGCCTCTCCATGACAAGCCCTCCCTGAACTAGTGAGACTTCCCTCTCTCCACAATAGTAAGTCGTTCTTCCCCACAAATAGGAGGCTGAAGAGGAGGTGTGTGCGGTGTGGTGGGTACTTCTGGTCCTTCTCAAGACTGGGAGCTCAGTCTGGGCATGGTGGCTCATGCCTCTAATCCCAGCACTTTGGGAGGTTAAGATGAGACGGTTGCCTGAGCCCAGGAGTTCGGGATCAGCTTGAGTACAACATGCTGAGACCTCGTCTCTACAAATAAATTTTTAAAAAATTAGTCAGGTGTGGTGTTGTGCACCTCTAGTCCCAGCTACTCAGAAGACTGAGGCAGAAGGTCAAGGCTGTGGTAGCCATGATGGTACCACATGCACTCCAGCCTGGGCGACAGAGTGAGACTCTAACTCAAAAAAAAAAAAAGACAGAAAAAGAAAAAGAAAAGAGTGAAACTAAGAAGGATGAAAGGGAAACCTCAGTAGAGGAGGGAGGATTGCCTCACTCCAGGAGACTGAAAAGGAAATTTCAACTCAAAGAAGATTCACAAAAGAGCAATGGAGCTGTGTATATTGAGATACCGCACCCAGGCATACTAAGAAGCAACGGGGCATTATGGGGCTTTGGCAATATTGCTACTTTATCCACTGGGAGGCTTTGACTCCAAGTAACAGAAACCCCAACTTGAATCAGCAAAATCAATAAGAGACTGTATTCTCTTATATAGTGCAAATTCCCTGCAGGAAAGTTCTAGGGACAGTTGAATAAGTAGTTTAAGGATGTCAACAAGGAGTTGATTCTTTCCATCTGCTGCTGGTATGGGCTTCATTCTCCATCTGGTGTCAAGACCACTGTGGGAATTCTAGGCATTTCATTAATGATCACCACCAAGAAAACAGCTGGCTTTGTATTCTATGCCACTCAAGTACCGTTGACTAAAGATAGACAGGCTTTGAATGAGAACAAAATCCAAGGTCCCATTACCCAATGTGACATTTAGGTCTAAATAGACATTTTATAGACTATGAAAAAGATAGTCTGCTTGCCCTGAAGTCACTAACAACAAAGAAGAAGGCTCCAAACCATAGTGGCCTCCTCAGAATTTGAAAAAAATATGCTCCACACCCCAGGGAGTTTCAATACAACCTCTATCCCAAATCACTAGGCAAGTGGCCAAATTCGAGGGGTATCTTATAGCAAGAAGCTTTAGAAGCAATCCAGGCAGCAGTAGAACAAGCCTCGCCCATAGCCCCTATCTCCAGCAGAGTCTATGAAATTACAGTAGTTGTCCATTAACCAATCCCACTGCTGTATTTGACAAACAGACTCTACCAGTACTCTCAGCCTCTTGGGACATGAGGGCATCCTCCCTCTGGTAAAGGCAACTGCTAACCTGTGGCTAGCTCACAGATGGGAAATAATGAGGTAAGACTTGACTGTCAAATCTTTTTCAAAAAACTACCAAAAATGACCAGAAAAACTGAGAAAAATATTTGCAACATATATGACAAAGGTTTGATATCCTTTTTTTATCATGAACTCTTATAGATCAATCCTTAAAGGATGGACACATAAAACATGTGAAACTTATAGCATCTAAAAACACAGAAATAGCCGGGCTCGGTGGCTCAGCCTGCAATCCCGCGCCTTGGGAGGCTGAGGTGAGTGGATTGCCTGAGCCCGCGGGTTCAAGACCCGCCTGGGCAACTTGGCGAGACCTCATCTCTACAATAAATCAAAAAACTAGCCAGGCGTGGTAGCACGCGCCTGTAGTTCCAACTACTTGGAAGGCTGAGGCGGAAGGATCGCCGGAGCCCAGCAGGTCAAGGCTGCGGTGGCCTGGAGCAGCCACTGCACTCCAGTCTGGGCGACAGAGTGAGACTCCGACTCAAAAATAAAAAATAAAAAATAAAAACACAGAAATGCTACCACTCATGAGTAACAAAAAAAAGTAAAATTTAAAAACTGGATGCATTTGTTTATTTTTCATTTTCAGTTTTATTGGTTTCATTATAAAGTGGTGAAGAACTATCACACAAAGACAAAGGAAGTGACATTGGGACTCTTATGCACTGCTAATGGCAATATAAACCTATACTACTTTTCTAGATGTCAATTTAGCAAAATAGCAAAAAGACTTAAAATGTACAAAAATGTTAAACCTGTGGCTCCACACAAAAGTGTATCCCGTCCCGAGGAAAGAAATGGACACGTGCCCAGGGTGGTACTATATACTCAAGAATTTTCAGCCTAGTGTTGTTTTTTATATTAAAATGTTAGAAATTACCAAAACATCTTACACTATTTTGATTAGTTAAATGAATGATGATTCCATTCCATAACATAATATGTGGTCATCAAAAAACAATGCGGAAGAATATTTCATTAAAAGGACAATGTTCAGCTTAAAAGAGTTGCAAATCATTAAGGTCAGAGTAAATTTTACTAACAATGTGCATGGTGTACCTTTTTATCTTTACTTTCAAACTTTCTGTGTCCTTATCCTTAAGTAGACCTCTCATGAGCAGCAGTTTATGGTTTTAATTATATTTAAAAATACACAAAATAGAATACCTATTTAGAGAGGATATTCACCATTATGCACCAGTATGTCCACAGAGAATGTTAAAATGTTAAACACATTTCATACTGAATGGCAAATAATCACCTCCCTGGACCATTTCCCAATCCTCCAAATGTCCCAACCACCGAGCCTCTCCCCAGGACTTCCCAGGCCTTCCCGTAGTCCAGAAACTAAAGAGTCAGCACCCAGTATAGCAAAAGCCAGCTTCCCAGAATGCCTGTCCATGCTGTTTGGTCAGCATCCATGCCGCACCAATTGCTAAGCATTTTGTCCGTCCTCCCTGTGTACGGTGTGTGCACACATGCATATGTACCCAGAAGAACAAGAATGAAGGGCCATATCCCGAACACAGTGTCTCAGTGCTGGAATTATTTTTATTAACTGCGGTGTCAATTACCCCCCCCCAACACACACACAAAGTAGTTTTATTTAATTATGCACTCATTAGTAGCTTTATAAATTACTTTGTATTTTCATATTTTCTACTTATTTTTTACAGTGAAAATGTATTACTTATCAAAAAACAATACATGTTAAATTAAGAAATAAAGAAATTTAAGATTAAAATGTTTTAAAAAGAAATAAAGAAGTCGAGGCCAGGCTCAGTGACACATGCCTATAATCCCAGCACTCAGGGAGGCTGAGGCAGGAGGATTGCTTGAGCCCAAGAGTTTGAGACCAGCCCCGGGCAACATAGCAAGACCTTGTCTCTACAAAAAAATTAAAAAATTTGCCAGGCGTGGTGGTACATCCCTGTAGTCCCAGCTATTTGGGAGGCTAAGGCGGAAGGATCGCCTGAGCCCTGAAGTTCAAGGATGTGGTGTGTCATGATCCTGTCACTGCACTCCAGCCTGGATGATAGAGTGGAACCTCAACTCAAACAACAAAATAAGAGTTTTGTGAATAGATTTTTTTTTTTTTCCATTCATCGTCCCTCATGCCCCCACCCCCAAGCCTGTGACCCATGCCTGGTCTCCATTTGGAAACCCAAAGCCACTGAAGCAACCACATTCCTCAAAAGCAAGCAGCATCTGATCTTAACATCAATAACCAGATTTTAGTTGTTTACACCTATTGCAGCTTCAGGAGGAAGGGTGTCAGACAGCAACATCTCTGTGCACTCTGGGGATGCCAGACAGGTAGAAAGGACAAATTTGGAGACTCCTTAAAGTCCTGCTCACTGGGTGGCTCTTCCACTGTTGGTGAAAGCATAAACTGCTGTAGCATTTTTGGAGAGCAACTCAGCCTTGCCCATCAAAAGTATAAAGGCACAAACCAGTGACATAGCACTTATCCTATAGATCTGCTCACACACATACAGAAAGACATCAGTCTGCACAAGTATGCTCCCTAAACTGTTCTTGTAAATAGCTAAACTATGGGAAATAAACCCCTTGTCTGTTAATGAGGACCATCAATGTATGAGAAATCCACTATAGATGCCAAAAACAAAAGGGAAATTCACCTGCGCTAATATGAAAAGATAGTAAAAATGCATTGACAAATAAAAAGTTAAAACCTGCAGAACACGTAAACTATGATCCCATTTGTTTTGCGGAGAAAAAAAATTCTGTATCTATGCATATAACATTTCTGGAAAGATCCATGAGAAGCTGTTAGCAGTGAGGACTTATGGGAGTGGGAGGGGGAGGGAGAGGAGGCTGACTGAGTTCTCTTTTCTTTCCACTTTATAGCTTTTTGTAGTGTTTTAACTTTTTGTCATGAGTAACAATAATTTTTAAAGATCTGCCTCCTGACGTTTTAGATCAGTCTTAAGCAAAACAACAGCTACAGACCACTGAGCCAGGCAAGTGGGTAATTTACGTGTCAGGGGACTTGCCCACGGAGTGATTTCCATCTTAGCAGTCAAGGTCACCTCAGGGCAGGGCCTCTCAAATTTTCCGCATAAGTACCCCCATGACAAAACAGAACAAACATGTAACCTCGAGGGATGAAGGAAATTGGCCCAAATAGCTGCCTCAAATAAGATTTCTTTAGTGTTCAGACTATCTTAAAAATTCAGGCAAATTTGAATTTTATTTTATAATAGAGTCATATTATTATAATATTGTAAAAAAGTTATATTACTGTAATATTGTAAAAAAATAATTTTCCCTTCAAATATGATTTATGGACTTCTGGTTATTATGTTGGTAAATCCCTCAATCCTACTTCAAAATGACTCAAATTCTGGATAAAACCTAATGAGAAAAAAAATTTTATTCATAGACATTACGGCAGGAAAAGTGAAAGTGATGATGAGAGCTCAACATGAAGGACATGTGGAAAACTAGGACTTGACATAGGCTGGAAGTTGCAGATTTAATGCTCACAAGGAAAAAAGAGTCTGGGCCAGAATCTAGCTCGTTCAGAGTAAGAGCTGAGCTAAAACATAGGGCTGGGATTTGTAAACCACTGCTTCCAACTTGAAATAAGAAAAAAAAATTAGAAAACTTCTGCCCCAGTCTGAGAAGTCAAAAGAAAGCTTGCCATCCACTTGAACTTTAGGGAAGGAAGAGAGAAAAATACTAGAAATCAGAACCCAGGCGGGCAGTAGCTCAGAACTCAGCATAGCATAATGGCTCACATCTGTAATCCCAGCACACCAAGGCATGAGGATTGCTTGAGCCTGGAAGTTCAAGACCACCTTGAGTAACATAGTGAGACCTCATCTGTACAAAAAAATTAAAAAATTATCTGGGCATGGTGGTGCGAAACTGTAGTCTCAGTTACTCAGGAGGCTGAGGCAGGATAGCCTGAGCCGAGGAGATTGAGACTGTGGTAGGCCATGACCACTCCACTGCACTACAGCCTAGACAACAGAGTGAGACCCCTACTCAAAAAAAAAAAAAAAAAAAGTAATTTAAGACTCAAGAAATCTACAAGGATCATGGTAGAGGAAAATACAAATCTATTCTGTAGAAGAGGTCCACAAACCTAGGAAAGAGGGACTTACCATAAAAATATGAGCCACACTAAAAGTAAGCAAAAATAACAAACTGCATGAGGATATGAATCACTGTGAGGGAATATCCACAGAATGCCATAAATGGGAAAATTGCATATCAAGAATCAAAGATAAAAGAACAAGATAAAAAAGGTATTTAATGTGTTTTGAAATATAAAAGGAAAAAACATAAACTGTAAGAACAGAATGAAAAAAGAACAAGAATATTGTCAACAGACCAAATAGAAGTTTGAGGAAGGGTATAAATTTTCTATTGGAAAGTGCAATTGATGTATTAAATAGTATATCTGCCAAAAATGAGGACAGCATTAGTGAACTGGAAAATTAGAGGAAATTGCCCAACATGCCTCAAAAAAATAGAGAGAGATGGAAAATATAAGAGAGAAGCTAAAAGCATGAATATGTGAGTGGAGGAAACAACATATGTCTAAGAGGAGTTCAAATATAGAAAAAAAATAATCTAGAGATATTCAAAGACATAGTGACTGAGAACTCTTCAATACTGAAATAAGATAATAGATACTTCAGTTAAAGAAGTATACCAAAACCTAAGAAGGATGATTAAAATAACTGCATAACTAAATATATCATAGGAAACTACAGAATACCAAAGACAAAGAGAAAAAATAAATCAAAGTTTTACAAGTGGGAAAACATTAACAAGGCTGAAGGCAAACGAAGTTACATAATAAACAAGAAAAGCAGAGAACATCTTCCTCTCAAGTGACCACAAAACAAACCTCAAAATTTCCAAAAAAATGAAAATAGAACACAAAATGTTCTTTAATGACAGTGTAGAAATTAATGTCAGAAATTAGGAAGCAAAAAGTCCTTATTATCTGGAAAACTCTGAACACTCTTTTAAACAACTGTTGAGTCAAAGAATAAATACAAACCTTAACACAGAATCACAGAAGGTGGCAATAAGGAAGACAGACACTACCATCAGTACCTATAGCACTACAGCTAAAGTAGTGCTTGGCAAAAATGCATAGCTTTATATACTTTTATTAATAAACAAAAAATAAATAAAAATGAATGAAGCAATATAATAAGTCAGAAAAATAATGAACTGAAGGATAGGATGGCTGAATGAATAAATTAATGACAAAGTTAGAATAGAGTAATTCTAAAACAGAAGGCTATAGAATTAATGGATAAATTCAAAAGTTGCTTCTTTGAAAAACAAAATAAAAATTCAGTATATAAACTTCTATCTAATTTAATCAAGAAGCTGGGTTGAGTGGCCCATACCTATAATCCTAACACTTAGGGAGGTGGAGGTGAGAGGATTGCCTGCGTCCAGGGGTTCGAGACCAGCCTGGGCAACTTGGAGAGACTTTGTCTCTACAATAAATTTTTTTTTTAATTAGCTTGTTGTGATGGTGCACCTGTGGTTCCAGCTACCTCGAAGGCTGAAGCAGAAATGTCACCTAAGCCCAGCAGGTCAAGGCTGTGGTGGCTGTGAGCATGCCACTGCACTCCAGCCTGGGCAGCAGAGTGAGACTCCTACTAAAAAAAATTAATAAATAGATTTAAAAAATAAATAAATAAAATCAAGAAGAAGAACAAATATATAAAATAAGATTAAGTAAATCCAAGCAACCAGAGAAATCATGGAAAATTTACAAAATCATGTAGAAGTACTTTGTTTGTCCAATGTTATAAAAATTAATTTCCAAATACAAGGATAAGAAAGGACTGTGTTCTAGAACTGAGCAGCTCAGTACAGTAGCCACTAGTCAAATGTAGAAATTGACCATGCAAAATGTGACTAGTTTAAGCCAAGATGGATTGTAAGTATAAAATACACACTGAATTTTGAAGACATAAAAGGCAAAAAAAGAGTATTTTATTAATAATTTCAATTGATTATATGTTAAAATGATCATATGTCTGTATATTTGGTTAAATAAAATATTATTAAAGATAAATTTGCCTGTTTTTAAATTTTTTATGTATAGCTACCAGAAAAAAAATTTAAATTATACAGATGGTCCCAGCTTATGATCATTCAACTTATAATTTTTTGACTTACAATAGTGCAAAAGTGATATGCACTCAGTGGAAACCATACTTTGAGTACCCATACAACCAACCATTCTGTTTTTCACTTTCAGTACAGTATTCAAGAAATTACATGAGATATTCAATGCTTTATTATAAAATAGGCTGTGTGTTAAATAATTTTTGCCCAACTGAAGGCTAATGTAATATTCTGAGTACATTTAAGGTAGGCTAGGCTAAACTATAATGAGAAGTAGGTTAGGTATATTAAATGCATTTTGCTTATAGTATTTTCAACTTATGATGGCTTTATTATAAGCTACATCTGTGTATGTAATTTGTACTATATTTATATGGTACCATGCTGCAAAATAAAGCATAACTTGTTAAAACTGACTCCAAAAGAGAGAGATCTAGTAAACTAATACCCATAGAGGAACAAAGAAATTTGCCTAAAGCTTCTCCTTGCCACCCTCTGCCAATAAAAGCTCCAGACCAAGTTCATGTCCCATTAAAGGGCAGTAATTTTAATGGCAATTAAATCTTGCCAGAGCATCTTTTAAAAGAAACATGTTCATATGCACTTTATAAAGCAAGCATAATACCAAAAACTGACAAGAATTGTACACAAAAACTCATAAATTAATTTCACTTATGTATAAACTAGCAAAAAGCACAACAAAAACTAAATAAAAGATTGACAAACAGGGTACTTGGACTACCAGGTAGAGCACAGGTCAGAGAGTTCAACAATCTCTCTGTAACAACAACAACCAGATAAATGAGAAATAATCATATTTTAAGGCAGTGGAGAATCATAGAAACAATAAGAATTAGATAAACAAAAATTCCAGAGGAAGAGCTTATCTTGGAGGAGCTGAAAATCAATGGCTAGACATGGGCTAACAATGAGCTTTCTCAAATAGAGGTACTCTATACGGCAAGAGAAACCAGAAAAGCTCTTGGTTAGTAGAATGGATTAGAAATTACAAGAGTCCAAGACACAAGGCTAATTTTCCCAGAGATTTGCTAAATTCTGAGGTGTCCAGAAGGGGGCAGGGCAGAAAGACAGAGCAAAATATACTTTAGTCTTGTAGGCAATAGGAAACAAGTCTCGTCAGAGAAAGAAGCCTGCAAAAACACATAACTAGTCTTCCCCTTAAGACATTTGCCAAATTTTAACCTTGGGATGGTTGGTTAGCTCAAAACCTCCAAAAGGCAGGATTTTCAGAGCTAACCCAATGTGGAATGCACCTTATTAAAGTAGAAACAAGCCTCAACCCAACTTAGTCCCTGGCTGGATTGAAACAATTCTCTCTTTACCTTATCTGCTTAAAAGATCTCACTGTTGGAGATATCATCTGGAGACTTTATGGTTCTGAAAAAAATATGATAAATTGTGTTAAATAAAATTAGAATCCGGCCGGGCTCAGTGACTCAGCCTGTAATCCCATGCCTTGGGAGGCTGGGGTGAGTGGATTGCCTGAGCCC
>CAUYQG010271115.1:0-10841 GCA_963574415.1 Tarsius wallacei | reverse complement strand
TCTGGAATGGCCATCAGAGTTGTGGTCATATTACCCCTGATGTCCTGAATGTCATCCAAATGCCTTCCTTTTGATATTTCCCTTATCTTTGGGTAAAGAAAAAAGTCACTGGGGCCAGATCAGGTGAGTAGGGAGGGTGTTCCTGCCTTTTCCAGCTCACCTTCTCTATGCAATAGACAGTCACACACACACTTGGATGCCAGATGTGAAACAGCTGATAGAGATGAGAACAAAATATCACCATGAGGAAGGAAAAAGAATAATTCTTAAACGTTTAAGTGAGATCCACAAAGGCAGAAATCTTCTCAACCAAAATTTAGTGAGATTACCGTTTTCTTAATAGCTCGTTTTTAACAGCTCATTCTTAAGTTCTCAGAGAACTTAAACACAGCGTTTAGAAGAATGCTTTTATATTGTTAAAATTATTTGAGTTTATTTCTAAACATGTCAAGTCCTCTCCTTCAAAACTCAAAAACCATGAGAAATATGAGGAAGGGGCTGGCACTCGCAGGTAGAAAATACCTTCAGGAAACCCATTTGAAGGGCAGAGATTGCTCTGAGGAATAAAGGAAGCTGCTGATGTGAGACACTTCACAGACTCAAAGGCTGTCCTACTCCCTGCTTCACCTCCTTGAAGTGTTGGCTTGGTCAGAGCAGGTGAGAAATGTGGTTCCCCTTGATTAGTGCTGTTTTGAGAATCATCCCCATGCATCGATCATCCATTCCCTCATACCTGTCTTGACCAACTAGTTCAGCCCTTGGAACAACTCAATCAGCAACAAGAAAATACAGGCTCAAAAGAGAAACCATGAGAGTTATGTAAGAGTAGCATACTTTTTGTTGTGTACTGTTTGGGCTTGACTGAGTGACTAGAGAGATGCTGCAGAGCATAGAATGTGAATATACAGCCATGGAAATTTGTATCTGTTTCATCAATTGGTAATTATTTTACCTACATATTTATCATTGATTACTTTTAAAAATGTGAAATTATCTCTTCCTCAGATTCTGCCTTGTCTTTTCAAATATTGGGATGCATTACAAATCCCTTGAGAATAGTAACTATGCATTATATTTAACATCCAAACAGCTGGAAGGAAACATAAAGGTCAACTACTATGATTAGTCATATAATATGTAACCGCACAGCACTCTGACATGCAGTCATAACGTCTGATGAAAAACATTTGTATACCGATAACTCACGACCTCAAAAAGCCTTTCAATCTGTTTGAACATTCCAGAAGTCAGAACATATTATCCTGGACTTCCTCAGCGGAATATCAAAGGAAGTATATCTAGGGAGAAATAGCTAACTGTGACTACATTTAAAAGCATAATTAAATCAAACAAAAATGTCCTTGCGTCAGTAATAAACAATTTCCAAATTTGAGTAGTTCAATACAATAAAGGTTTAATTTTGTTTACATGTTTTGTAGGTAGAAAGGTTCCACTCATCTGAGTCACTTTGAGAACCAGGCTGACATTGTCTCCGTCTCTATACAGGTTGCCAATGATCAGCACAGAAAAGAGTATTGTTTGCTTGCTGTTGAAGCATTTGCCCATAAGTGACATAATATTCACTCTTGCTCACATTATTGGCCAAAGGAAGTCTTATGATTGTGTTTGACTTCAAACGAAGCAAGAAAATGCAGATAGTTAGAAATATTTGGGGAACAAAACTGACTCTACCTTTCTGAGTATAAAAGCAAAATACTGTATGTAGACAGCATTAAATGGAAGGGGACAAAAAAGGTAATAATACTTATAGTATAGATGTCACAAAGATTTACAATCTTTTATGTGTGGTAAACATTTACACTTCAATGAGAAAGAAAAAATTTAACATTTACACTTCAATGAGAAAGAAAAAATTACAAGTTTTTAAATACATATAGTCAAATGCTCAACCTTACGGCCAATGAAAGACTAATACTTGTTGCAATAAAAAATAATAATTACTTGCAATTATATTGTGCCTCGCTTTGTGCTTATAGTTTATATACAAGAGGGGACCCCCCCAAAAAACCAGAATTGTCTTTTGGACAGCAAGCCCTTTGTACTACACTCAAAATTTGTTCCTCCATATCAAAGAGTCAATCAAAGTTTTTATCTGGAAGTTTTGAGAAGGTTGCATAACGATTTCTGGAAGAAACATCCCAAGTTGTGGCAAACAAGTGACTGGTTCTTCCGTCTTGACAATGCAGCTGCCCACACCGTGCTGGGCATTCAAGAGTTTTTGACCAAAAAGCCGTGTCCCAACCTCCCTATTCACTCGATCTCACCCCGAGCGACATTTTTTTGTTTCACCAGATGAAAAAAGACTTCAAAGGGAAACGTTTTGCTATGTTAAAGAGTTGAAACAAAAAAAGGCAGAAGCACTGAAAGGTATCCAAATTGATGAGTACAAAACTGTTTTGAGCAGTGGAAAAAGTGTCTGGGTAGGTGTATTCTATCAAACGAAGAGTACTTTGAAGGTGACTGAAGTTTAAACATGTAGGAATAACTACACAATTTGTATAAATAAATTCTGTTTTTTTCTGGGCCCCCCCTTGTACATTTTCTGAATGTTTTCCCAATCCTGCTGTGAGTATAACTTATTAATCTTACTTTAGAGATAAGGCTCAGAGTCTCTAAGCCATATTTCTTAAATAGAAATAAAAATGATTTTATAATTCTCACTCATAAAAAATAAAAAAATACAATGTCAACATTTATAAAGAAAATGAAGTCTGGAGGAAGTACAAAACCCTTCTAGAGAGTATTTAAATTATATGTATCTAAAAGGACTTTGATATGCATATTCTTTGACATGTCAGTTTTACTTGTAGTAATCTATTTTAAGAAAATAATCAAGATTGGGACCAATGGCTTATATATAAATTGAACTCATGGAAGTAGAGGGAAGAATTGTGCTTGCTAGATGTTGGGGAGAAGTGAGAGGAAATGGAGAGATGTTAGTCAGAAAGTGCAGGTTTCAGTTAGACAGGAGAACTACACTTTTGAGATCTTGCTTAAGAATAATATGTCGCATATTTAAAAATAGCTAATAGAGTACATTTAAAACATCTTACCACAAAAAATAAGTGAGGCGATAAATATGTTAATGAGTTTGATTTACTCTTTCCATATTGCATATATGTGTCAAGCATCACATCGTACCTCCTAAATGCCTACAATTGTGTTTTGTCAATTAAACCTAATTATATTTTTCAAAAATGAGAAAGAAGACTGTCAAAATTAACATCAGCATCAAGAAAAAAAAAAATAGAACCAACGTTGTAGACAGCACAGAATTAGTTAAATGTATGTATTCATCTGATAAAATACTGTATGTGTACATTATATTGTAGATGAAGAATATTTTTAGGAGAAAATACTGATAATTGGATGCAAAATACGAAAAGCAGGATAAATATTAATATGCACAGTGTAATTCCATTTATTTAACGAACTCTATGAACACAAACATCAGAAGCACACTCACACAAACACATATATGAAGGGCACCCCCAAAAACCAGAATTATTTTCTGGAGGGTAGAGGTGAGGCTTCCTCTGCTAGGCAAGTGTTCTGGAACCCCATCTGAATTATTGCACCAGCTAGTGCTGTTTTAAGAGGCTGTATTTGGCATCAGTGGATTTGTTTTTTGGGGTTTTTTTTTTTAGATTCTTTCAACGTTTTCACCCATTTCATGATGGGTTATTTACAAGGTACAAGAGTGGACTCAAAAAAATGGACTTATCTTTCTGAGGGCGAGCCCCTCGTAGTAGAGGTTGCCCTCGCTAGGTAAGTATTCTAGGAACCCATCAGCATCAGAGTACTAGCTCGCGTTTGGCTTCACTTCAGATTTTTTTTGGAGACTCCTTCAGAGCCTTTGCCCATTTCACAATGGGTGATTTATGAGCGCTCCTGCCCACACCCCACTGATCGTTCAGCGGTGTTTGACCAAAAACGGCATGCCCCACCCTCCTTGTTCAGCCAGTCTCTCGCAACTGACCTTTTTTGTTTCCTGGGATGACAAAAGTTCTCAAAGGGAAACGTTTTGTCCGTTTTTCAAGGGGTGAAACCAAAAATAGCAGAAGCACTAAAAGGGATCAAAAGGGACAAGTTCAAAAACTGTTTTGGGCAGTGGAAGAAGCATCTCGGTAGCTGTATTGCATCAGAGAGTGCTTTTAAGGTGACTAAAGTTAAACATGTAAGAATAAACACACAATTTTTAAATAAATTAATTCCAGGGTTTTTGAGGTTCCCCCTTGTACATTCATCTGTCCTCATACCCATAAACCCATATACACAATTACATGACCACACCCCAAATAGATTACACACTCGTAGACAAATATACAATCAAAGGCAGACACATTCACATATGCATTCACTCACATACACCCACACAGCTCACAACTAAGGCCCTTGAAATCCAGCCAGATTGGCTGGTAGGCACTTTCGAGTTAAATATTGTGCATTTTCCGTCTTAAATTATATCAGGGTAGTCACAGAGATCAGGTCTGTTGCTCTGAGGATGCAAAGAAAAAAGAATGCTTCTACACTGCTGGTGGGAATGCAAACTAGTGCAACCTCTTTGGAAGAGCAATTTCTGAAAAAACTAGAAATTGACCTTCCATATGACCCAGCAATTCCCCTATTGGGAACATACCCAGAGGAACTCAAGTCATTCTACCAAAAAGATATCTGCACATGCATGTTTGTTGCAGTTCTACTCACAACAGCAAAAACATGGACCCAACCATGCTGCCCATCGAAGCTGGACTGGATTAAAAAAAAAAATGTGGTACCTATACACAATGGAATATTATGCAGCCATAAAGAAGGACAAACATATGGACTTCGCAGCAACTTGGGTGGATTTAGAGTCTATCATACTCAGTGATCTATCACCAAAAAAAAAGAACAGAGTACCATGTGTTCTCACTCATAAGCAGACCTTGAACAATTATCACAATACTATAAGAAAAGGATTGATAGGAGTGGGAAACTGCCAGGGGAGGGGTGGGTGGGATTGGCAGTTGAGGGAAACTGCCTGGGGAGGGAAGGGGACACCTCATCAACAAGGGTACCTGCATAATGAACATTTGCATGCCTAACCCTGAATTGTACCCCACATCTTTAAAATAAAGAAACAAAATAAATAAAATAAAGATAAAAAATAAAAGATATGTGAGGTTGAAGTCTTTTTCACAGCTTTCACTTACTAACCAAGACGTTTATTAGCACAACCATTTACTAGCAGCTGATCTTGAGCAAGTCATATAACCAGCTTCATCCTTGGTTTTCTCATCTGTAAAATGGAGACACTGTATCACCCCAGCTTTCTATCACTAGATCTGGGTTACGGAATGCAGCATTGACTTTGGAACCAAGTTGCCAAGTTCAAAGTCTGGGTCTACCACTCACACGTTCTTCGACTTTGGGCTAATTTAATAACCTCTTAGTGTCTCGGTTTCATCGGCTTTGAAACAGTACCTGTCTCACAGAATTGTTTCAGAATTAAAGAGGTGACATATATGAAGCATTAAGCAGACCGCCTGACCCCTAGAAAGCACAACAGGGGAAGGGATAGAACCAGTGTGAATGGACAGTGGTCTTCGCGCCCACTGGGAGTAACCTTTCAGTGGTGTTTCCCAGACCTCTTTGACCATTCACTCCAGCCGCATTGTCTGAGGGCCCATTCTGTAATCAGAAGCAATGGGATTCCTGTCCTGGCACTTGCAATCTTGCAGTCATAATAAAAACGTGAAAGTCGCTCTCCTCGCCAGGAAGATTCTGGCATAAAAGAGCACCCAGTGAGTGAAGCCCATCTGAGTTCAAACTGGATTCTCTGTACTTAGTAACATTCTAATAAACGGACTTAACTTTTCTTGTGTGACTGCCTCTCACTTTTCTGAAAACTATACTAAGGGAATGTTTCACTCTTGCCCGAATCCCGCCACACTGACGGAGCAAACTGTGGAAAGGGGTGATGAAAAATGGACGAGCACAGCTTCTCTTTTCAAGATGCTTACCCTGTTGGAGATATGTTTTACAAAATATGGTAAAAATACTCTGATACAGGTATGCTGTTGTAGCAAGAGAATGAGAGGCATCTGCTCCATTTTCAAGGAAGACTTCCTGGAGGAAAAGACGAGTGACTCATTTGGGATAATCTAATTGAGATAAGGATAAATTCGAATTAGCCGGGTAAGAAAGGATAATAGTAATCCAGGCAAGGAAGCAGAATAGACACAACCTTGGAGGTATTAAATGATATTCCAGGAGCTATCACCTATTATCTGTGTCACATGTCTCTCTGTGGGAGTTACTTTGAAACTTTCAGTGCAAAGCTTTGGAGGAGAAAGCAAATGGGAACTCTTTGTTATCTCTGACTTTTAGTGTAATTGTCATTCAGTGGAAGGTAATAAAATTGTTGTTTCATGATCTTTTATTCTTTTTGCCATTGCCTCAAATTTAGCAAACCACCATGCGTATTGCCTTGGGATTTGCACTTGCTATATAGAAAGAAAAAGGAAGACTGAAAATGTGAGGCGATGAATCAAAAGCTATTAGAATCTCCTGCATGTTCTTAACGGGCAAAAGCAGGTCCTTTTAAAATGCGAATGTTGTTTACTCCTATGATGAATGGGCTTTGAGCTTTTCATTGGTAGCATTAAAGTTCGGTTTCAAAGGAACATTACTTCCCAGTGAGACTCACTCCAGGTATGAAGGTTGCCAGGTCTGTGAGAGGCTTGCTGGGTTTTTTTTCTAACATGTGATGTTTCACGAAAGCATTGTTGTACTCATCAAGACCATATCATGTGTAAGAGAAAGGTAGCATTGATCTCAAGGGGTCAAAAGAAATATGAATTCTAAAAGTTTACCCAAGACAACTACAAACTTGTGGGGAAAAAAATCACACACTTTGAAAATAACACCACGTGGTGAAGATGTTTCTGCCGTTTCATATCTCTTTGTGGAATCCCATAAAAGCTTATGTGAAATTGTAGATCAACATGGGAGGATGCAGACGGACATTCGCAAGTATTGTCAACTTTTAATCTTGAGATAATCGCATATTCATGCACAGTTGGAAGAAATAGTATAGAGAGATCCCAAGTCCCCGCTACCCTGTTGCCTCTAATGATAACATTTTCCGAACTGTACTACAATTTCACAACCAGAATATCCATATTGAGGCAGCCCAGACAAAGAACATATTTGTCACATAATTTTTGACAACCACCGACATGTCCTTCATTTTAACAATTTTTCCATTAAAGAAAAGTTATATAAATGGAATTATACTTTATATATTCTTTCAGGACTGACTTCTCTTGCTTACTGTGATTCTTTGGAGATTCATCCAAGTAAGTTTGTGTGTTAATAATGGGTTCCTTTTTATCGGTGAGTAATATTTTCTAATATGGCATAATCATGTCAGTTTGCTTTGCCACTGACTCACTGAAGCACAACTGAGCTGATTTCAGTTTCTGGCTATTATTTAAAAAGCTATGAATAACTTTTATCAGTTTTTGGGTAAATACAAATTTTTATTTTTCTGGAATAAAGGCACAGGAGTGCAATTACTGGTTCATATGGCAGTTGTATGCCTAGTTTTCTTAAGAAGCTGCCGAATTGTTTTCTAGAGTGGCTGTATCATTTTACATCCCACCAGCAATGTATGGGTTATGCGGTTTCTCTGCATTCTCAGCTACCCTTGGTGTTGCCACTATTTTTTTATTTTAGCCATTCTGATAAATATGCATTGATGTCTCATCGTGGTTTTTATTTGCTTTTCCCTAACAGCTAGTTATAGTAAATATATTTTCTTGTGCTTATTTGTCATATGTGTATCTTCTTTGGTGCTATGTCTCTTCGTATTTTTTCCCTGCTTTCTAGTTTATTTGCTTTAGTTTTTTGTTTGTTTGTTTTTTACTACTGGGTTTTGAGAGTTCTTTATAAATTTCAGATACTAGTTATTTATAATGGCCTATACATATTTTCTGCCATCCTGGAGTTTACATTCATCTTTTTGTTTGTTTTTCATCTGTTTTACAGAGAAAAAGCTGTTAATTTGATGAAGTCCCATAAATCAATTTTTCTTTTTATGTGGGGGACGGGGGTGTCTCGGGTGTCAAGTCCAAGAGTTCTTTGTCTAGCTCTAGACTCCAGAAATGTTTCTCCTACTTTTTCAAGAATGTTTATAATTTTACATCATAAAGTTTGTGATACATTTTGTATGTTTGTTAGTGATATATTTTGTGTGTTTACTTAGTAAGATGTTAAAGGTTTTTTTTGTTGTTTGTTTTTGCTTATGGATGCCTAATTGTTCTAATATCATTTATTCAAAATGTTATTTATCTTTTCTTCATCAAATTGCTTTTGCGCTTCATCAAAAATCCATTGGATATATTTGGATGGTTCTAAATCTGAATTGTACCCCACATCTTTAAAATACAATTTTTTAAAAAAAAAGTCATGAAATTGAGGATATTCTCTACATACCTTGCAGATATCAAAGGATAATAAAGGATGACTACAAAGTTGCACACATAACTTGAAATAGGAAGGAATGTAGACCAATTTCTTGTCTACGCAAACTGCCACAACTCATTTAATGTTAAGTAGAAAATTTGAATGGCACTAAAATGACAAAGGAAATTTAATTCATAATTAATAAAGTTATAAAGAATCCGCCACCCTATATGTTTCCAGTGGATAATTATATCAAACACATAAAAACTTGACAGTAATTCTGTACGATATCTACCAGAAGATAGAAGACTACACTTTTCGATTGATTTTATGAAGCTAGTAGTTCCCTGGTGTAAAACCAGACAAAGACAGCACAAAAAAGAGGGAAAGGGATAAAGAAAGCTAGAAACTAATATCTCTCGTGGACTCAGAAAAATTCTCAATATTAGCAAACTGAACCGAAAACTGTAGAGGACAATTGTACCTCATGACCAAATAGAATTTATTCCAGGAATGTAAGATTGGTTCAGTGTTTAAAAACCAATAATGTAATTCACCAAATCAGCAAACAAAAAATGCATTATTCTATTAATTGATACAAAAAAAGCATTTCACAAAACTCAATATCCACTTATGATAAAAATTATCATCATGATAAGAATAGAGGGAGAATCCCTTAACCTGAAAGAAAGCATCTACAAAAAAACCTAATGCGAACTTCATATTTAAGAGTAAAATTTTTTAAAAAAATATTTTTCTCAAGAAGTTGGATACATCATGAGGGAATTATGCCAAGTGAAAAAAGCATTTTTCTCTAAAGTCAGGAATAAGGCAAGGTTGTCTGCTCTCATCCCTACTATTCAAATTAGTGCCGGAAGTTCTAGCTATTGCAACAAGGCAAGAAAAGAAGATCAAAGACATACAGGTTTGAAAGAAGAAAAAACTATCCTTATTGGCAGGTAACATGATAATTCAATGTAGAAAATCCTATGGAATCTGTCAATAAAACATAACAAAACAAACTAGTAGAACTAATAAATGAGTTCAGCAAAGTTATAAGGCACAGATAAACATACACAACAGATAAGATAAACAAACAAAAGTAACCGTATTTCTATATAATAGCAATGAACATGTTGACCATAGAATTAAAAATAGCATCTCTTTTATAATCACAAAAAAAAAAAGAATAAGGAAATATCTTGGTGTCTTAACAAAATAGGAATAGGAGTTGTAAGTTCAAAACTAAAAATTGCTGATGAAAGAAATCAAAGTATGTCTAAAAAATGAATGGAGAGATACAGTGTGTTCATAGACAGAAAAACTCAATGTAGTGAAAATGCCAATTCTTTTCAAATTAGCATAGAGATTTAATAAAATGACTTTCAAAATCCCAGGAAGATTTGTGAGGGATTATAGAAAAAAGATTCTAAAATTAAGGAAAGACAAGAAATTAAAAGAGGAAAGACAAGAAATTAAAAGAGTTAAATTGCTGTTGAAAAGGAAGAATCAGACTGGGCTTGGTGGCTTAGCCTGTATTCCAGCACTTTGGGAGGTCGAGGCGAGAGGATGGCCTGAGCACGCAGGTTCGAGATCTGCTTGGGCAACATGATGAGACCTCGTCTCTACAATAAATCAAAAAATTAGCCAGGCGTGGTAGCACACGCCTGTAGTTCTGGCTCCTTGGAAGGCTGAGGTGGAAGGATCACCTGAGCCAAGCAGGTCGAGGCTGCAGTGGCTGGGAGCGTGCCCCCTGCCCTCCAGCCTGGGCGAAAGAGTGAGACTCCAACTCAAAAAAGAAAAAGAAAAAAAAAAAAAAGAAAAGGAAGGATCAATTGAAAGGAATCGGTCTACATGATTTCAGTACTTACTATACAACTCGAGGGGGTAGACAATTAAATAAATGAAACAGAATAGAGAACCCAGAAATAGAACCATCCAAATATATCCAATGGATTTTTGATGAAGCGCAAAAGCAATTCGATGAAGAAAAGATAAATAGCATTTTGAATAAATGATATTAGAACAATTAGGCATCCATAAGCAAAAACAAAAAACAAAAAAAACCCTTAACATCTTACTAAGTAAACACACAAAATATATCACTAACAAACATACAAAATGTATCACAAACTTTATGATGTAAAATTATAAACATTCTTGAAAAAGTAGGATAAACATTTCTGGAGTCTAGAGCTAGACAAAGAACTCTTGGACTTGACACCCGAGACACCCCCGTCCCCCACATAAAAAGAAAAATTGATTTATGGGACTTCATCAAATTGCTTTTGCGCTTCATCAAAAATCCATTGGATATATTTGGATGGTTCTATTTCTGGGTTCTCTATTCTGTTTCATTTATTTAATTG
>CAUYQG010271109.1:0-22154 GCA_963574415.1 Tarsius wallacei | reverse complement strand
AGGCGGAAGGATCGCCGGAGCCCAGCAGGTCGAGGCTGCGGTGGCCGGGAGCGGCCACTGCACTCCAGTCTGGGTGACAGAGTGAGACTCCAACTCAAAAAAAAAAAAAAAAAAAAAATTACTGAAGTCAAATTTAGCTTCATACAACAACTGGTACACTGATGCCAGTGGGTTCCTGGAACACTTACCTAGTGGGAGAAGTCTGTACTACAAGAAGCCTGCCCTCCAAAAAATAATTCTGGGTTTTTTTTGGGGGGGTCCCTCTAGTACTTTGAAGAAAGTGTAAGGGTAAATATTTGTGATCTTGCATTGGTAATAATTTTTAGACTTCAGACCAAGATCATAAGCAACCAAAGTAAAAAAAAGTCATAAATTGGAGTGCATCAAAATTAAGAATTTCTGTGCTTCAAATGACACCATTAACAAAGTGAAAAGACGAATCAAATGCATATCAAAATCACAATGAGATATCACCTTCAGTCTACTATGAAGGCTACAACTAAAAAGCCAATAAAAGCTTTGTTGAAGATTAGGAGAAATTGGAGCTCTCACACATTGATGCAGTCATTTTGGAAAGAGTTTGGTAGTTTCTTAAAATATTAAGTAGGTAACTCTCTAAAAAATAGAGAATAGAAAATATAAGAGAAAGAATATAAGATACAGAAGAGAGAATATAAGCATATAAATAAATTAATTAGTTAATTTAATTTTAAAATGTCCAAACAAATACTCACAGTAGCATAACTCATTTATAACAGTCAAAATATGTAAACAATTTAACATTCAAAAGCTGATGAATAGATTAAAAATGTGGAAAGTCATTATAGGACTAACTCTACCTATTTTCAAGACTTGTTACAGAGCTGGAGTAATCATGACAGTGTGAAAGCATTGGTGAAGGGATAGACAAATACATAAATGAAATAGAATACAGATCTCTGAAATAGACCCACACAAATATAGCTAACTGGCATTTGAGAAAGGAGTTAAGGAAATTTGATGGAGAAATAATAGGCTTTTCAACAAGTGGTGCTAGAATAGTTGGGCATTCACATTCAAATAAAAAAAGAAAGAAATGTGAGCTTAGACTTTACATCTTTTATAAAAATTAACACAAAATAGATCAGAAACTCAAATATAAAATGAAAGCTATAAAACTCTTAGAAGCAGATAACATAGAAGAAAATCTAGGTTACCTTGAGTTTGTTGTTAACCCTTCAGATACAATATCAAAAGCATGAGCCACTGGAAAGAAAAGCAACATGCTGGGCTTCATTAGAAAGAATAACTTCTACTCTGTGAAAGACACTCTTAATAGAATGAAAAGATAAGCCACAGTCAATCAGAAAGTATTTGTAAAATGCCTATCTGGCAAACGACTGATATCCAAAATATAAAAAGAACTCTTGAAACTTAATAATAAGAAAGCATTCAACAAAATAGAAAACCGGGCAAAATATCTGAGCTCACCTTACCAAAGAAGATAGACAGATGTCTGATAGGCATATGAAAAGATGCTCAATATGATACACCATTAAATAATTAATTGCAAATTAAAACAACTAGATACCACTTTGTAGATCTATATCTATATAGATCGGTATCTATTAGATCTCTAGAACCCAAGGCACTGACACCACCAAATGCAGGTGAGGATGTGGAACAAGCAGCCTCATTCATTATTGGTGGCAATGTATGATAGTGCAGACGCTTTGAAAGCCGGTTTGGCAGTTGCTCATAAAATAAACATACTCAGACTATATGATGCAGCAGTCTTCTCAGTATTTACCCAAATGTGTTGAAAACTTATGTGGATATAAAAATTACATACAAACGTGTATTGCAACTTTATTGAAAATTATTAAAATGTGAATGCAAGCAAGAAGTCCTTGTAGATGAACGCATATACAAACTTTAGTGCATCCATACAATGGAATACTATTCAATAATAAAAAGAAATGAGCTAGCAAGCCACCAAAACAAAAACAAATAAAAAAGAGTGATCATAAAGGTATATTGATAAAAGAAAGGGACTAATCTGAAAAGGCATATTCTGTATCAGTCCAACTCTATGTCCTGCTAGAAAGGGCAAAAGTATGGTGACAATAAAAAAATTCAGTGGTTGCCAGGGACTTGGGTGGAGGGAGAAGGAATAAACAGTCAAAATAGAGGGGAATTTTTGGATAGTAAAATTATTCAGTATGGTACTGTAACAGTAGATACATTTATCAAAACACATTATATAATGCAAAGAAACAATCTTAATGTAAACTATGCCCTTAGTAAATAATGTCAACATTACCAGTGTCAGTAAAGTCAATATCAGTTCACCAAGTGTAACAAATATACCACATTACATATACACAATGGAATATTACACAGTCATAGAAAAGAACAAAATCATGAATTTTGCAGCAACCTGGATGGAATTAGAGTTTATAATACTGTGTGATCTCTCACAGAAACAAAGATCTGAGCATCACATGTTCTCATTCATAACTGGACCTTGAACAACTACTGTAATACTATAAGAAAAGGATTGACAGTGGCGGGAAACTAGGGAGGGGAAGGGAGGTGGGATTAACGGTAGTCAATATCTGTCTGGGGAAAGGGGGCACACCTCATCACTATACTGCACAATGAATATTTGTATACCTAACCCTTAACTGTACCCCACAATTTTTAAATAAAAAATATATTAGAAACAAAAAACAAATGTATCACATTAAGGCAAGATGTTGATAATAGGAGATACTAGTGGGGAAAGGTGTGCATATGGGAACTTTCTACACTTTATGCTAATAAAATAACATCTATTAATCATTTTTAAAAAATGTGGTATCCTCATACTATGGAGCACTACTTGGCTGTAAAAAGGAATAACATACTGATGCATGCTGCCACATGAGTGAACATTAAAAACATGATGTTACATGAAAATAATTGTAAGATTCCATTAATATTAAATGCCAAGAATAGACAAATCAAAAGAAACAGAATGTAGAATAATGGTTTTCAAAGTCTAAAATAGGAAGGAATGGGAATGACTGCTAAGACATTTCTTTTGGGGGCAAGAATATGTTTTTAAAATTATTAAGTGATAATTGAAAAAACTGTGAATATATTAAAATCATAGAATTATACACTTCAAAAAAGTTGATTTAATGATATCTAAATTATATCTTAATAAAGCTATTATTTTAAAATCTAAAAAAATTACTTAAGATGGTTTAAACATTGGGAAGAGTTTGAAAAAAATTGGAAACAGTTTAAAAATTGGGACTTCAGTGTAATTTTACTGATTTTAACCAATACTTGTGGGAAAACAGTGAGTTTTTTGGGGGGCGGGGGCTTAGATTACTAATCTTTTAAAGATGCAGTAGCACCAATAAATAAAAATCCATTCAATGTAGAAAATGTTGTATTATTGATTGGTTAATTAATTAATTAACTATATTTAAAAATAAAATGCTGACAAGACATTGAAAAAATAACATTGTCAAACAACGCTTTTTAAATGCTCATCAGTATTAATGATATAAATTTAATATAGATTAAATTTTTTGTGAAACAAAAAAGCATCTATACTTGACTACGGTGTATAGACTTTTTATTTGCATAGTACTTGAGACTGGATAGATCATATTCTATAACAGTGCTGTGCAATACATTTTTCTGAGAAGATAGAAATATTCTATATCTGCATTGTCTAAAATGGTAGGCACTGGCTCCAAGTAGGTACTAAGTCTTTGGATGTAGCTAGTGCAACTGAGAAACTGAATTATTATTTTTAATATGCATTAAAATCGATCAAAATATATATTAAAATACCAACTAGTGGTGACAGTACCAGAACCAGCTAGAGACATGGGAGACAAAACTAACTGACTTTCTTTTTCTACTTCCTTAACTGGTCCACCTCCCTTCTATCCTCCTCACCATGAGTAAATAGTATCTGTCATAAAATGAGTGCTAAATGAACAACCAAAAAAAAAAAAAAGATCTTTTTCTAAACCTGTTACATATGTGTTTACTATAGTAGTAAGATAACATTTTGACTTTAGATTTCTTCCTCTATAATGCATAATACCCTAAAGATAAAAATTTAGATAGATGTGATATAGGGGTAGTACAAGAGGGGACCCAAAAAATCCTGGAATTTATTTATTTAAAAAATGTGTATTGGAGCAGGGCACGGTGGCTCACGCCTATAATACCAGCACTTTGGGAGGCTGAAGTGAGAGGATTGCCTGAGCCCACGGGTTCAAGACCAGCCTGGGCAATTTGGCAAGACCTCATCTCTACAATTAATAAAAAAATTAGCCAGGTGTGGTGGCACATGTCTGTAGTTTCAGCTACTTGAAGGACTGAGGTGAAAGGATCACCTGAGCCTAGCAGGTCGAGGCTGCACTGTGGTGGCCATGAGTGTGCCACTGCACTCCAGCCTGGGCGAAAGAGACTCCAACTCAACCCCCCCCTCAAAAAAGTGTTTATTCTTACATGTTCTTACATGTTTAAACTTCAGTCATCTTTAAAGTACTCTCCATTTGATGCAATGCACCTATCAAGATGCTTTTTTCACTGCTCAAATCAGTTTTTGAACTTGTCAGTGTTGATGTCTTTTAGTGCTTCTGCTATTTTTTTGTTTCACCTTTTTCACATCGGCAAAATATTTCCCTTTGAGTACTCTTTTCATCCAGGGACACACAAACAACAAGGTGGCGTGGGGTGACATTGGTGAATAGGGAGGTTGGGGCATGTGGGTCATGCCATTTTTGGTCCAAAACTGCTGAACATTCAGCACCCTGTTGGCAGGTGTGCTTCTAAAACACTCAATATGAAATGGGCTAACGTGCTGAAAGAATCTCCAAAACAATGTTCACTAAAGCGGAATTCAGTCTCACAACAATGCTAGCTGGTACACTGATGCAGATGAATTCCTAGAACACTGACCTAGTGGGGGAAGCCTGTACTAAAAGGGGTCTGCCCTCCAAAAAATAATTCTGTTTTGGGGGATCTCTTCTTGTACTTACTATCAGAATATTTGCAAATATTAGTAACATGTTGTAATTCAAATTTTTTTTGTAGGAAAATGGTGTTATGACCAGAATGCAAGAAATAAAATGCCAACAGTCAGACTTTTGAGTCCTTTTAATTAGCCAGTGACCGAGAGGGCTAAAGCCATTAAAAGTCTCTCAGCCCCGAGCAAAGCAAGCAGGGGGCTTTTATAGGCAAAAACCATAGCTTTGCAATTACAGTTTACATTTCAGGGAGGGGTCAGGGTTGGAGATGGAACAATTTGCAGCTACCTGCTTGCTTAGTTTGGCCAGCCAGCTGTTTGCTTCACAGGATGTAGGCAGTGGGGGATTTCCAAGAAAGGGGGAGTTACAGCTCAGGGGCTAAGTGCAAGTTCTGGTTACGTGTGGTCTGGTTACACGCAGGGGGGGAATTTGGGCAGCAGGCAGGCAACCAAAATGAAAGATTGTAACAGAATGGAGTTACTTATGTTAAACAAGTTTTTACAGGTTACTATAGTCTATACAGCCATATCGATTTTACAGACATTTCATCCCCTCCTTTTACTTGTGCGTGAGTTAAATCATTGACTTGTTAGTTGTTGACAAAGGGTTATAGTGGGTTCTAATATACATGAGTTTCATAGAGCTGATGCACTGTTTGACAAAACGGACAAACCAATTAAGTATGCAAGACCCCACAGATAGACTGGGGAGGAGAAGGATGAGAGGGTCTGCTAACTCAGTTATGAGAGATGCAAGCCATGGGTTCCAACTGAACAAATATTGGAACCATGTTTATTATTGTTTAGTTCTTTTTGTCACCTGTCTATATTTTCTCGGACCTTCTAGAGGGTGTCCCTGATAATTCCTGATTTGTTTGCATAAAAACAAGTTTCTCTGAGAGTGGCATATAGGCCCCCTTGGGATAGAAAAAGCAAATCTAGGCCTCCATGGTTCTGGATGACAACTTCTGCGAAGGAGTCAACCCGGTCATGAACTTGGTCTATTGCAGACTGCATATAATTTAAGTCAGAATTGATGTCTTTTGTGAAATTGGATAGTCCAAATTCTCTGCGAACTAGGGCAGCAGTGCTCAGTGTTGCTATTCCAGCTATGCTAAGCCTGATTAAAGCAGGCACTAGCAAAGGAGCAGCACGTTTTTGGTGAGTTGTTGGGAGACCAGGAGGATTGAACAACAGGGTTCCTTCAGGACTGCTGTAAGCATACACTTGGGGAAGTACATGGACAGTTAAATATAAGGTAGGCTTGTTATTTAACATCTAAGTAGTTATGCAGGATGTAAGGCCTGTAGGACAAGCAAACCAGGTATTTGCAGGGGCCATATAGGCCATAGATTCGGTTACAGTTACAGTGAGAGACAAATTACAGGTTCCGAAAATGGGGAGCTGCTAAGTTAAAGTCTGCAGTCATTAAACAAGGTTTTCCAGTTATATTTCCTAGAGTAATGTGAACCATTTCCAGAGAGCAGTTAGTTCTCTAGAGGAGTTTTAATTTTTAGGCCCACATAGTAAGGGAGTTTTAGCTTTAAGCAAAGCCAGCAATCTGAGGCCAACTGAGGCATAGTGGCATTAAGCAGATGGTGCATATTATTTAACGTAGGAAAAAGACTAGGGGTTTGGCGGGCCAGGTTTGGCAGTGATCGAGGTGAACTCAGGAGCTGTTGAGGTGAACTGGGGGCAGTGATTTGGTTGGTGGAAGGCAGAGGCTGAGGTGGAGGCTAGTGGTAACTGAACAAGGGATTTTTCAGCTCTGCTAATGGTTAGGTCTGCAAGACTGACTTTGAATTGTACTGAGTCAGCGGGGCTGGTCCAATTTGCCTGATGTAAAAATGGTCAGGTAAAATGAATATAGTGAGTATCCAAAGGATTCTCCAGTCAAGTTAAACCTATTGTAAACTTAGTAGGACATTCTCTGCATGAGAGATAGGATAATATTAACAGATAATAGATAATATTAATATTTTGTCATATTTTCATTCTGTGGAGGCTACAGTGATTAGGCCTATGTCTAAAGTCAAAGCAAGTGGGATGAATAAGGCAAGAGTTAAGGGGTAATAACAATACATTCAGTGAATTAATAACCAATAAAAGTCTATTAATGTTTTCAGCTGTGTGTAGTTGGTCAGCTTGAGGTGAAGTTGAAGCAGGATGGCAGGCATAAAAGGTGACCTTGAGAGGGTTTTCAGGATTCTTGACTGTTGTTCAGTCAGCTGGGCAGACTGGTGGGGCAATGTTGTCCTCTCTGGCCCTCTTGACTCCTGAGTGATGAACCCAAGCTGGTATTCCATCGACTTTGCTGTTGAAGTGGTGAGGATGACGATGAAAAGTCCTTTCCAGGTGGGGCTAGTCCTTCTTTCTGGAACTTTTGACGCAGACTAGATCCCCAGGTTGGAACAAATGGCAAAGCATGGAAGATGGAGTCAGTCATACTGCTAGACATTGGAGTGGACAGTAGCCTGGACCTGTTGGAGGGACTGGAGATACTTTAACAGAGATTGATTAGTAGTTTTTTCTTTACTATTGTAGTAAGGAACAAAATAACAATGGCTTTCCGCTTTTGGTCTGTCCTATTATTTCCTATTTCTGCTCTTGGAAATATGATTCTGGAAAATGGGGTGAAGATTAATTTTCTGTAAATGCTTTCTGCTGAGGTGGGTCATAGAGATGTCTCCTATTTATTTCCAAGGGTACGAATAGGAAACAATGGGACCATAACTGAATATTATTTGGATTTAATAATATATTAAGCGAGAGCACAGGCAAAAATTATTAGGCAAACAAGAATGAAAAAGGCTATTATTCCAGAAACAATACTGGAAAAGTGAAAGTAATTCCATAGAGAGACTGAATTCATAACATAAAATTATAGTAATTGTTGTAAAAGTTATTTATTTAGCCAGACTGGTAATTTTAAGATTTGAATAAGGCTATATGATTTCAACATGGATGACCAGAACCAAAAGGTTGGCACCTGTGTTAACTTAGCAACTTAATTTGGGTTTTAGTGCCTGGTGTTTACCTTGGGGGTTGTTGGGGTGATGGTGAGCCAGTGCCAGGCAGTTTAGCAGGTTTTTAGGTCTCCATATGTGGCCACCATTTGTGAGCCAAGTGTTCTCCTCTCTCTTCAGAAGAAAGTGCACCTGCTTTCCAATGACTATTAGGCCTGCATGGTGGACAAGGTCCAGGAGGTTAAGGCCTTTTTAGGGCAACTATGCTTCCAGTGCCCCCACAGACTGTACCAATAAGAAATGGACACCATCCCCTTAGCAGGTTTGTTGTTACCAGGTGTTTCATTGGTGCTTGGAGTTTTGGTTGCTAATTGCAACTGCCAATTGGGGTGCCCCTTGGGCCCTCTGGTCTGCTGCCCTCCATGTTGGTACTGATTTGGTTTGGTTAAAAAAAAAACAACCTTGGCCGGGCTCAGTAGCTCAGCCTGTAAACCCAGCGCTTTGGGAAGCTGTGGTGAGTGAATTGCCTTAGCCTGTGGGTTCCAGATCCACCTGGGCAACATGGCAAGACCTCATCTCTACAATAAATAAAAAATTAGCCTGGTGTGGTAGCGCGCACCTGTAGTTCCAGCTACTTGGAAGGCTGAGGCGGAAGGATCGCGGGAGCCCAGCAGGTCGAGGCTGCAGTGGCCGGGAGCAGCCACTGTACTCCAGTCTGGGCAGCAGAGTAAGACTCCAATTCAAAGAAAAAAACCTTAAAAATTATTAAATAGGTTATACATATGAGATTTTTACCTACTGTCTCTGTCTGTAACAGTTTGATGCAAAACCCTTTAGCGTGAATAGACCACATGTGCAGTGGATGGCAATCTTTTCAGTTCTCCTGATGCCAAAAGATCTGACAGTGTATCTAGCTTTGGAAAACACAGGAGAAGTAACCTAAAAAATGACTTAACCAGGTGGAAATGGCCAGTTTTTAAAACTTATGTCAGACACAACAGATGATTTAACCTTAAAGTTGAATGCATGAGCATTTTATTGACAATTTAGAAGGTTTAGCTGTTTGGAACCAATAATTTCAAATTAGTCATTCTTTAACAAAGCATTTATAAACAAAGATTTTTCTGGTCTTAGCTAGGCTTATAATTTTATAACGTTTATGTTAAGTTTTGATATTTTAAAATTTCAATTAGTAGACCCAGATGAAACATATGCTGACAATTTAAAAGTTTTTTTTATATTATTATTAATTTTAAAGTTATCTTTATTTACTAAAAATTTTTAAAGTCATATGAACTTGGAAGGCATTTTATGAGTACTTATTTACTTAAAAGTCAATTTGGTAGCATGCTAGACAAAACATACAACATGCACATATATGTAAACATAATTATACAAATTTAGACTTAATAAACTTTACCTTTAAATTTCAGCCATGAAACAGCAACAAATTTATTATTATTTGTAAGATAATTAAATTCAAATTATATTTCTGACAAAACCGGAACCAGCTTGCATGGCTAAACTTTTGTCCCAACAGGCAGTTCAATAAAAGCTGTGCAGTTTTAAATGAGTTTTTAAAGTCAGAGACGCTGTAGAGGGTCATTCAATATTAAATGTAGGTCAATTTATTCATAGAGGATCCAGAGTCTGTCTTTTGAGAGACAGACCCTGTAGTCCTCTGTGAACCCAACAGGTAAGTTCCTTATTATACAGTCCGGAAGACTGGAGGACTATAAAGCTCGTTGTCTCATATTGTCAAAACCAGTATAGGAGGCGCCTGATGAGGATCAGACTTCCAACCACAAAGTGATAAGTAAAAACCAGAAAACGTTTCTGACCTGATGACCCATTCAAAGATGCAGCAGAAATAAGCCCTGGAGCAAAGAGCACAACAAGAATACAAAGGAAGGAAAGGGTCAAGGATGACAAGGGTCTGGAAATGTCATAAGCAATCAGAAGTCAAAACGGGTACCCAAACAGAAACCAGATACTCAACTGAGACTCTGTTCAGTCAACGTATTTGCTTAACGAACAGAGTTTAAGGAGCAGTCTCATCAGGCTCTGACCTCCTCAACAGAGTTGGGGCCACATACAGAATAAACAGATTAAACAGATTCTTACCTCTCCAGAGAGTGCAGCCGGACTCAGATTTAGTGAAGGGAAGTCAGCAGTCATTCCAACTCACTCCGAGCTTGATGAGAGGTTATGAGGCCCTGTAACAACTCAGGGGTCACCTCCCCTATAACTTCCCCATTGAGCCAGGGGAGAGCCTGAGCGAAGCCACTCCCTGAGCTTGGCGAATCTCGCTGTGGCCTCCAAATGTTATGACTGGAGTGCAAGAAATAAAATGCCAGTAGGCAGAGAATCAGATTTTTGAGTCCTTTTAATTAGCTGGCAACGGAGAGAGGGCTAACACCATTAAAAATCTCTCGGCCCCAAACAAAGCAAGCAGGGGGCTTTTATAGGCAAAAACCACAGCTTTGCAATTACAGTTTACATTTCGGGGAGGGGTCAGGGTTGGAGATGGAACAATTTGCAGCTACCTGCTTGCTTAGTTTGGCCAGCCAACTGCTGTTTGCTTAACAGGATGTAGGGGGTAGGGGATTTCCAAGAAAGGGAGAAGTTACAGCTCAGGGGCTAAGTGCAGTTCTGGTTACATGTGGTCTGGTTAGACGCAGGAGGGAAAGCTGCATTTGGGCTGCAGGCAGTCAACCAAATTGAAAGATTTTAGCAGAATGGAGTTATTTATGTTAAACAAGCTTTTACAGGTTATTATAGGTTATACAGCCATATAGGTTTTACAGACATTTCAATGGTACACTTTAAATAATCAACCTCTTTAGGTAGTGTTCTCACATCAATCTGTTAATTAAATCAAACTTAAGCATGCTATTCCCTTTTAATATAAATATATAGTACTTTGTTAAGATCTAAGTTACTTTGGGAGGCTGAGGTGAGAGGATTGCCTGAGCCCACGGGTTTGAGAACAACCTGGACAAGACCTCATCTCTACAGTAAATTAAAAAAGAAAAATTAGCTGGGCATGGTGGTGCATGCCTGTAGTTCCAGCTACTTGGAAAGCTGAGGCAGATGGATGGCCTGAGCCCAGCAGGTAGAGGCTGTGGTGACCATGAGTGTGCCACCACTGCACTCCAACCTGGGTGACAGTGAGACTCCAACTAAAAAAAAAAAAATCTAAGTTACAATGTTTTACTCTTTTCCCTGTTGATTACGATTGTAGGTTCTTTTGTTTGAGCTTTGCTTGTTTTTGTATTTTTTTCCCCCTGAGTATACATTGATATTAGCTATCTGATGTCAGCTTAAGACATGTCCGAGTTGTCTGTGTTTATATAGTTTATAAGATTGTTGTTGCCTTCTGTGCATGTGTTAGGACAGTTGCTCACTTTCCACGAATGCTAATCAAGAAATTGTTATCCTATCTCTTTTGTCCCAAACCACAGCCCATTCAAAAACAGTTTAACTCCTGAAGTGGGC
Source organism: Tarsius wallacei (assembly GCA_963574415.1). Lineage (NCBI taxonomy): Eukaryota > Metazoa > Chordata > Mammalia > Primates > Tarsiidae > Tarsius > Tarsius wallacei. Next base: position 10,670 of record CAUYQG010271109.1, on the reverse strand, counting down.
ATGATTTAATTCTTGTTCATAAGCACAGTTATTTTCAACCACAACTGAGAACTGTGTGTCTTATATTATCATCATATTTTAATCTTAATGAAAACACTTTTTCTCATTCAAAGACAAACACCTTTAAATATGACAGTAAATTCTAAAACCACTTGGAAACAGTTGCCGTTGACTGATTATGGCAAGGCATACTAGATGTTTAATTTTATTTTATAGACAAAAAGAGGGAGATAGAGGGGAGAAGGGGAGGAAGACACTGAGAAGAATCAGCTTGACCATTTTTTGTGCAGTGTTGCATCTCAGGATGAAAGGAAGTCTCAAATTACACCTCCCAGTCAGAGCTGGCTTGACTTAGACATGAAGGTTGCTCCTAGTCAAAAGTTTTCCTAGGGTTTGAGGGAAGACAGAATCTTGTAAAATTATGACAGTGTAATGCTGAAAATATTTGTCACAAAATTGAATTCATTAATTCTTTCCCATGTGCTGTCCTAGGTATTGGGTTATAAGTAGAAGAAAGAAAGATGAGGTTACTGCTTTTAAAATTACATTCTAGAAGAGGAGTTAAAAAGGTCTAAGTCTGTTACTGTAGCACCTCACCTTTTTGAAGAAATTTTGTACAGGTTATCTTTTACGATGTAGCAAATTACACTCAAGTGTGGTGGCTTAAAACACAAACTATTTTAGCTCACAATTATGGGGGTCACTTGGACAGGTCTTCTGGTTGAACTCAGCTGGGCTCATCACAATTCTGCAGTCAGCTGGCAGAAGCTGGCAGATTGGCTGACAGTTGGATAACCTCAGATGAACTTACTCCCAAGTCTGGCATTTGGCAGGTTGTCAGATGTGATAAAAGTGGGGGCCTGAAAGCTTCAGCTGCTTCATATAGTGCAGAAATGCAAAAGCAGCAAAAGCCAGAGCTACAAAGGGTCATGAATCCTGGGTTCAGAACCTGAACAGGGCCGCTTCTGCCATAAGCAAAACAAAATTCTGCCACATTGTTGAAGATTCAAACCTCATCTTTTGCTATTTTGTTTTTATTTTTTTATTTTAAATATGTGGAGTACAATTCAGGGTTAAGTATAAAAATGTTCATTATACAAGTACCTTTGTTGATGTGGTGTGCCCCCTTCTCCCCCGGCAGAATCCCACTACTGCCAATCCTGCCCCCCTACACCCAGCAATTTCCTACTACTCATCTTTTAATAGGAGGTACTGCGAAGTATTATGACCATTTTTTTACACTCTATTACGATCTCTGTTGCAGATCTTTCAGCATTCTGCAACCATTATTTTCTACTAATTGTTATTTCTGTTCACTCTCAAGAGCTACTAATAATTTTAAATTAAGAAAAAAATGAAAACAGTAAATTATGGTTCTGCAGAGCAATATGTGCATAAGAGATTAAGTGAGCAGGCAAATGCTCAAATGGTAAACAATTATTTTCAGACAGATTAAGAAAACTTCAGCATGTGCTATTTTTAAAACCAAGATGCTCTACTGTGGCGACAGATGCTGCTGCTCTGGGGACATCATTCAACAACAGAATATTTCCATGAGAAAAGGAATTTCAACTGGGGTGATTGTGTTCCCAGAAAAAGGTACTCCAGGAGCTAGAAAGTCCTAAAGATACTGCTGTTATTAATCTTGGTTTTCCCTGTTAATACATCCACAAGGAAGAGAATGTACACACATCAGAATTTATAACATTTGTATGGCGCTTTGGAGCAACAATTCAGCAATATTTGATAACAAGTTTTATTGATTGTGGCAGGGTTTTCATGATGTACTCACTCACAGAAACCTCATAATCAGTCATTTAGGAATAAAAAGTTATTCGATTTGCTTTTAGTAAAGAGAGGATCCCGTCATAGTTTTGGGACATCTGCAAAATCTGAATTTTTATGTAACAGGAAAGCAGTCAGAGTGAGATGATCTGGAAGCAGAATAAAGGAAAGGACTTTTTGGTGTCTTCAAACCATAATAAAGTTTTATGTCATGGCCTTAGAGTAAGAGATCCAACTTTCTCACTTCACATGATCCAAGGATCTTCATTTTTGGAGAAATGCTTTGCAGATGTTAAGATATGTCTTCCTAACAAACATGAAAAGAATAGAAAAATTAGGTGCTCAAATTTAATGGAATCCTTAAGGATAATGGTTACTATAGACAACATTATATACCATATATTCATCCCTTACTTGGTGACTGCATTGCAGTTATAAGATCCTTATTATATAATTATTTATGGAGGGACAAAATAATTATAATGATGGAGAGCTCACTACTTTTATGCTTGAAAAGTTTTAAACGTACTCACTTATGCATTTATGCCATTTTTAAAAAGTGTACTATTTAACAGTTACTCTGCTAACTAGCAAGAAAAACATGGTAGTGAACAAGGCACATGAGGTTTCTACTCTAGAGAAGCAAGAATATGCTGAGAGATAAAAATTGAATCAGAAAGATAATAAAGCACTTCCCCCTGTTCTGAATGGTACTCTCCAGTCTCAAATTACACTCACTGTTCTTAGATAGAAACCCTATCACATACAAGTCCCATCTTTTTACCACTGAACATATGAATAAGGAATATGAAGATACAACTGCCAAGTCTTACATGTAGGCTAAAGATCTTATTGCCTTCGTTTATTTATTCTTTAATCTACAAATAGATTTTTGATTATTTTCTGACTATAGGCTAGATCCTGAGGGTATAACATGTAACAACACAATTCCCCCCTGCAAGAGCTGACTTATCAACTATTTTTGCATGTATCATTGCTCTAGGTGAAAGAACTCTCATCCAACTGTCTCTCCATTTTTCTGTTTGGAATACAACCAACAGTATGATAAAGATTTATTTACAGTAGTAGTTCTTGACTAAATAGAGATTTGACTACTCAAGGGATATTTAGCAATGTTTGGAGGCATTTTTGATTGTCACAACTGTGGAAAGGAGATGTTACTGGCATCTACTTAGGAGAAACCAAGGAAGCTGGTAAATATCCTACAATGCACAGGACAGGCTCCTACAAGAAATAATTATCAGTTCCTAAATTTCAGTAGTGCATAGTTAAGAAATACTTTAAAAATGCTTGAAATAAATTCTACTTTGAGGAAAAATTTATATTGTAAATATAGAACCAAACGTCCATCCATGCCATTTGTTATTAATTTTCCAAAATACAGCTTCACTGGTGAATTCTACTAAACATTTAAAGAATTATGGGAGGAGATTTTTATCAATAAGCGTACCTGATCTCAAACCAGACAAAGTGAGGACCTAAGTCAGGTCTAAACTTTACCTGTACAATGACCATTTGTATACCTAATCCTGAATTGTACCCCGCGTCTTTAAAAATAACTAACTAAATAAAATAAATACAAAAGAATTAATGTCAGTTCCTCCCAAGCTTTCTCAAAAAATTAACGAAAAGGGAATACTTCCAAACTCATTTTATGAAACCAGAAATACTTTGATAGCAAAGCCAGATAATGACACTGTAGGAAAATAAATTAGAGGCCAATAAACCTGATAAACATATATGCAAAAATATTTAATATCAACAAACTTTATCAGAATAATATATATAAGATTACACTGTACTAGCCGGGCTCGGTGGCTCAGTCTGTAATGCCGCGCTTTGGGAGGCTGAGGTGAGTAGATTGCCTGAGTCGTGGGTTCGAGACCCGCCTGGGCAACTTGGTGAGACCTCATCTCTACAATAAATAAAAAAATCAGCTGGGCATGGTAGCATGTGCCTTTAATTCCGGCTACTCGGGAGGCTGAGACGGAAGGATCGCCGGAGCCCAGCAGGTCGAGACTGCAGTCCAGTCTGGGCGACAGAGTGAGACTCCAACTCAAAAAAAAAAAAAAGATTCCACTGTACTAAAAGATCTTTTTTTGGAGTAACTTTAACTTTTATTTTGTATTATTTCAGATAATTTATATTATAGAGAGTTCCACAGATAGTAAATTCCTGTCTGTCTTTGCCCTACTTCCTCTAATGTAACACTTATGTAACTTAGTATATTTACCAAAATCAAGAAACTAACATTGATACAACACTAAAGTTCCAGATTATTGGATTTCAAATGTGTTGCCACTAATGTCTTTCCTTTCTAAAAGTCAATCTAGAATGCCATGCTGCATTTAGTTATCATGACTACATAATCTTTTTCAATCTGTGATGGTTTCTGAGATTTTCCTTGTCTTTTAGAACCTTGACACTTTTTGAAAGTTATGGCTAGGTATTTTGTAAAGTGTCTCTCAGTGTAGATATCTGAAGCTATCTCATGATTAGATTGGGCTTGTGTATAGTTGAAAAAAGAGATTACAGTAGGCCTTTCTCATTGTATATTATTGCATTATACATGTACATATATATAACATATATGTATACACAATATAACATGAGCCTTTCTCATTATATCACATTACTCCATTATACATATACATATATAACATATATATAAGAGTATAATGTGTGTACAATATAACATGAATACTTGCTGTATATTTTTTGTTATAGTGTTCCATCTTTGGTTATTGGAAGTTATTTATATTTGCCTTCTTTGTCCTTTGTAATGATATTAACTTGACTTATGACTAGTAATGTTAGCTTTGATTGCTTCGTTAAGGTGGTATCTGCCCAATTCCTCAGTTTCTTTACAGATTTATTCACAGTAATATTTTCCCCTTTGTGTATTATATTTGGTAGGAATGAGTCATTAATTCTTATCCGCACTCAAGAGAAGAGGAATTAAACTTTGTTTTGTGGAAAAAGGTATATCAAATAGTTAGCAAAAAATAGGTTAAAACTACCACAGAAATTGTTTAATATTTTTCCAATATATTTTCAAACTATGCAAATATAATGTATCTTAAAGTTTTGCCCATGAAATTTAGTATTCCTCGGTGGATCTTGTCAGTAGTTATAACTATAACTCTGGCATTCTAATGGTGATGTTATTTTTCCTCTATTTCTCTACAAATTATTATTTGAAATTCTTATGTAAGGAAGACATATTTTTCCCCACCATTTGCATATTTATTCAATCGTTTATTTATATAAATATGTATGTATATTTATTATGTTACATGTGTTGCAATCCACTTTGTTATTACTTATGTTGTTCATATTATTGCAGCTTTGTCATTCTGACATGCACCTATCTTTTCTTTTACCCCAAACATCTCTTTACTTTTGGTGCAGCCAGAGTTTACAGGCTCATTCTGAATTATTTTCCCCTTCCCCATCTCTATAATTAGACATTCCTCTCAGGATTTCTGATTGTTTTTATTATAGAATAGTATTTAAAAACACAGAAAAAAGTTTAACTATGTGAAGTGATCAACATGTTAATTGTCTTGTTTATGATAATTACTTTACAATGTATATGTATATCAAAGCATCAGATTGTACATCTTAAATATACACAGTGGAAAAAATATCAGATTTTGTAAGGCAAATGACAGCTAGTTCCTCTTTTTAAACTGATGTAATAATGGATAATCCAAACTCATGATTAAGATCTAAATCTTATCTATATAACAAGATATGGTCCCTGTGATACTACAATTTATTATAAGATAAGTATAGCTTAGGCCTTTGTTCTCATTTTCTGATACACAGCTACTAAAAATTTTGGAATTTCCAGAATGATATGTCTTTTATATGCTAATAAGATGATTGATGGCTAACGCTCCTGGATAGCCTTGGGATTGGTGTTGGTTGCAACTGAAACAACTATGTGATTAGAGGGTTGGGACTTTCAGTCACCTCCCATGACCTCCGGGGAGAGGAGAGGGGCTGAAGGTTGAGCTCCTTACCAATGACCAATAATTTGACTAATCATGTCTACTTAATAAAATCTTCATAGAACCCCAAAAGGTCCAGAGAGTTTCTGGGTAGCTGAACACACAGAGGTGCCTGGAGAGTGGCATGTCCAGAGAGGGCAAGAATGCTCTTTGCCTTTTCTCCCACACCTTGCCCTATGAATTTCTTCTATTTAACTATTCATCTGTAACCTTTGTAATATCTTTTTGTAAGAAATAGTAAAAATAAGCAAGATATTTCCGTGAGTTCTGTGTGCCACTCTAGCAAATTGATCAAACCACTGGAGGGGTTTATGAGAACCTTGATTTATAGCTGGTAAGTTGGAAGTATAGTTCACAAGTTGAGAATTGTGGTTGGCATCTGAAGTGGGGAGTAGTCTTGTAAGATAGCCTTTAACCTGTGGGATCTTCAGAGCCCCTACCTATGAGCTCAGCAGACTTGAACATGACTCTTACTCAATCCAAATCACTGCCATCACATGTTGGCAAATTAGTTTGGATCCTGTCAAAAGCTCAGATTTACATCGAATATATGTGAACATATACTCATTGTTTTATTGTTATGTAAATGTGTGCATTTTTCTAATAAGCTGAACACTTAAGCTATACAGCTTATGATAGAATATTATGTATTGATTTTACACTTAGTGGTAAACACTTATTCCAGACCAATAAAATTTTTGGAAATGGATCATATCAGTAACTTAAAATATCTCTGAGTGGTATCTAAAGAAGTGATCATTAGTGTAGTTCGACACCATCCATTTGTCCATGATGTGTAATCTCTTTTAAAACTTAGTCATCTGGTTCTCAGTTGTCTCAGATTTAAAAAACAAAACAAACAACAAACAAAAAATCAATAATTTTTTCTTTCACGGCCCCTTATGCTTCTGATTAAGTCCAAAATATTTTAATGCTAAGTCCTCTCTCACTCTCTCTTTTTCTCTCTCCTTCCCCTGTTCTTTCCATAAATAAGAAATAATTGAACATTTGTATACCTAACCTGAATTGCACCCCACATCTTTAAAATAAAAAATTAAATTAAATTAAAAAATAAATAATTAAGCCCTTATTTAAAATATGAAAGTCTATGAAAGGTTGGGTGTGGTAGTTCAGTCTATAATCTCAGCACTTTGGGAGGTCAAAGGGGTAGGATTGCTTGAGCCCACGAGTTTGAGATCTGCCTGGGCAACTTAGTGAGAACTTGTCTCTGCAAAAATTAAAAAAAATTAAGTGGATGTGGTGGTGCAGGCTTGTAGTTCCTGCTAATTGGGAAGCTGAGGCAGAAGGATCACATGAGCCCAAGAGGTTGAGGCTGTAGTGAGCCATGAAGATGGCAAAGCACTCCAGCCTAGGTAACAGAGTGAGACCTGACTCAAAAAAAAATTAAAGTCTGTAGAAGACTTGTCTGCCCAATCGTGAAAAGGAACTTTTTGCTTACTGAATAACTAAGTACAAACTAAGTGTAAGTGCAATAATATTTTTGAGTGTACTATAAGAATTTTGTAAAATTCTGTTAAATTGGATAATATTCAGGCTAACTAAAATTCAATAATAGAATACTGTGTCAATATTAAAACTTGAATTGTAGAGCTGCATTTTACTTTGAATCACAGTCCTGTCTCTATCTCCTTCTGATTCTATAACATGATAGCTAACTTCCAGTTCAGTGTGATGGAATGTCTCTTAAGGAAAATTCAGAAATATTTCAATTAGTTAGACCTTACTAATTAGGAAAAGAAATAGAAACAGGACCCTTAATTTTATGCACAACCAGGGAGATATAGATTATAAAAATACAAGCTGGCTAATATTTGTTTTTCCTTTCTGCTATCTGAAAGTGAAACAAAGCTATATTGATTATACAAAGGAAAAGTCACTTATTGCATCAAACTCTTTTCTTTCAGTGTGGTTGGAAAAGCTAAATATCAGTTACTTGCCTTTCTACAGTCATCTAGATGTTTACTCTCTTTAATAACTTTGAACTTATTCTATAAGGAACACAAAACCAAACCAAGTAACCTAAGCAAATTAAATGCCTATTTTTTGCCATGCAGAATGGATTGAGGTATTAGGTTTGATTATTATTTAAAATGTCAGCAATATTTTACCTGCTGGGAGCACACATTTTCTTCCTATTTTTCACTCTTTCTCAAAACAACTTATTGCATATTTATGAATCATAATGGCCAGGGCTCTTTTTCTTAGTTGAGGTTCTTAAAAATTATAGAAAAACAGAATTCATGGTAGCATTTTATTAAGTGGCTCTTGCACATGCAGTGTTGTCAAGCATTCACCGAAAACAATGCGATGAGAGAAACAGTCCTGTAATAATTGTTCTTTTGTGTATAACCTTCAGAGGCAGAAATAATAGGAATTCACTGAAGGAACAAGCTGAGTTCTCCAACAGTATCCCAATTATCCATTACATCTGAAAACCTAAATAAGCAAGTAATTATTGGTAGTTTTAATATTGAAAGTGTATCTGGCTGGGCGCAGTGACTGAAGCCTGTAATCCCAGCACTTTGGGAGGCTGAGGCTTGCCTGAGTCTAGGGGTTCGAGAACAGCCTGAGCAACTTGGTTAGACCTTGTCTCTACAATAAACCAAAAAATTAGCTGGACGTGGTGGCTACTTGGAAGGCTGAGACAGAAGGATTGCCTGAGCCCAGCAGGTTGAGGCTGTGGTGACCGCGAGCGTGCCACTGCATTCCAGTCTGGGTGACAGAGTTAAAATCCGGCTCAAAAAAAAAAAAAAAGAAAGAAAGAAAGTGTATCCGATAACGTGATGTATATGTACCTACAATTCCATCCTTAGGGATAGCTATATACTTATTTTATGGGCTCTCCTTTCATTTTGTGTGGCATAGTCCGTAATCTATATATTATTATTATTTCTCTCTCTCTTACCCTAAACTCCATTTTGAGAAATTTTTCTGTTACCATCATGAAGATAGACATAATATCAGACAATCCAACTACATAGTTTAAAGAAAACACTGTGATGGACTGACCACAGCCCAGCCCACCAAGGAATTCTCCGTGGTTCTTGACATAGTTATTGAGCAGGGTGCACCAGTGTCTTGATAGTGTTGACTTTTCTGTACACAAATTCTAGTTCCCAATGGATGTTCAGTCCGTATAGAAGTAGATAACAGTGTGAAGTGCTTTAGTGGCAGTGAGCTTACTATGATTTCAGACAACTCAAATGACTTTGACTCTAAAAAGAGTATCATACTGCTTCCCTCTACTTTGCTTTTCAACTCATTTTTCAATTTGTTTGCTCTGATTATTTATTTCAGAATAAGGCAAAAACTATTAAAAAACAACAGTCATCTTTTTTCAAACTTAGAACTTTGTAATATTGCCTCCCAGAAGATGTGAGAGAGAAGAAGACATGGTGAAAGTCCTGTTTAAAGAAGAAAAATATAGATGGGAAAAGAGGTAAAACTTTAGCGTGACTCATCAAGTACTAAAATAAAACTAATGTTCTGAAAAAACTAATTGGAAAGACATTGAGGCATAGTCTTACATACACATACACTTCAGCCTAGGGATCCAAATGCCAAAATTGTATCCATATCTACATCTGTATCTATATCTATAACATCTGTGATTTTACTCCTACAATCTTAATCATTTCCTTTCTAGTTTGGACTTAGAGGGCATTCACATTTCCTTTAATTGGGAAATCAAATATTTTCTTTCTGGATGATTCTTTAGTATGTTTATTTTTGTTTTTTATAGTGAAATAAGCATAATAAGGAGAATCATTTCAAATCACAATTTTATTTTCTGAGTCACAGACCTACAGTATAGATAGAAACCACATGTATACACAAAGCCCAGAAGAAGACAGGGGAAAAGAAAAGAAAAACAAATAAATAGGAAAGAAATAAAATGGTAGATTTAAAATAATCAAGCTAAGTTGGTGGTTTAAATTACCTAATTAAAAGATTGTCAGTTTGGCCCAAAAGCAAGACACAGATGTTTGCTGTCTTTATAAAACTCACTTGAAATATAGACAAAAATAGGCTAAAGGGTGGAAAATTATATATCTATCTAAAACTAAATGAAAGCTAGAGTGGCTATATAAGTATTACAAAGCTAGATTTCACAGCAAATACCAGGGATAAAGACAGCCATTTTATAATGACATTAATAATGACAGTTCATTAAACAGATAAAATAAACCTAACTGCGCAATTCTGTGCCAAGGTCTCCCCTCTTCTGTATTCTTCCTCAAGGTCTCTAGCTGCCTCAGGTTCCCCTGACTCCCAATTCTGTCTTTTTAACACAAAGAGACTCTCAGGGTCTACTGGGTTCTTCCTACTGTGCAATGGCTTAGATCTGCTCTCCTGGCATTAAGCTGTTAATCATAGAGTTCACCTTGTTTATGTTTATTTTCAAGGATCATTTTACCTTCTGTTGCCTGATATCCAATGTTTTGAAAACTGTTGTTTCATGTTTTATATTCCATTTTTGCGGGGGGAGCATATTTTGTGTGGGAAAACAAATCTGGCCCTACTCTCTTGTTCTTTGCCAGAAGTGGAATCTTTTCATTTATTTTTAGGTTTATTTCATTGATTCTCTTGCTCAAAAAAATCTATATTGAATGTTGTACACTATGTGTGTATATATATACATACACACACACATATACACACACACATATATGTGTATATACATATGTATAATAGATATCCACCACATATTTAGGGTCTCCCTAAATTAATTGTTAGGTACCAGAAACTCAGTGGGACCTCTGAAAATGTTAGGTGACAAAATCCCAGCAATGTCTCCAAAATGTTAGATCATATCTGATGAGGTGG
>CAUYQG010271106.1:0-12876 GCA_963574415.1 Tarsius wallacei | reverse complement strand
TTTTTTTTTTTTTTTTTAGCTGGAGTCTCACTGTCGCCCAGACTGGAGTGCAGTGGCCGCTCCCAGCCACCGCAGCCTCGACCTGCTGGGCTCCGGCGATCCTTTCGCCTCAGCCTTCTGAGTAGCTGGAACTACAGGTGCACGCTACCACGCCCGGCTAATTTGTTGATTTATTGTAGAGATGAGGTCCCGCCAAGTTGCCCAGGTGGGTCGCGAACCTGCGGGCTCAGGCCAGCCACTCACCTCAGCCTCCCAAGGCGCGGGATTACAGGCTGAGCCACCGAGCCCAGCTTAATTTTTTGATTTTATTGTAGAGATGAGGTCTCGCCAAGTTGCCCAGGCGGGTCTCGAACCCGCAGGCTCAGGCAATCCACTCACCTCGGCCTCCCAAAGCGCGGGATTACAGGCTGGGCCACTGAGCCTGGCCCGCGGCAACTCTTTTACCAGGACTCCCCTTTACCTGGTAGAAACCTGACTGGTTGATATATCTTATTTAAGGGAGGGGACTCCCTCTGCATTCCCAGAGGATGAATTTTGATTGGTCTAAGATGTATCTTGTTGACTATTGGGTTAGGCAGAACATGGGCCAATGGCATGTGAGAGGAAGTCAGCTGGGGGTGTCTAGGAAAGGTATTGCTTGTTCTTAAAAAGAGAACATGCTGGGCACAGTGTGTCACACCCATCATCCCAGCACTTTGGGAGGCCGAGGGGGAAGGACTGCTTGAGTCCAGGTGTTCAAGACCAGCCTGGGCAATACAGCAAGACCTCATCTCTACCAAAAAACAAAAAAATTAACTGGGCATAGTGGTATACACCTGTAGCCCCAGCTACTTGGGAGGCTGAAGCAGAAGGATCACCTGAGCCCAGGAGGTTGAAGTTGTGGTGAGTTGTGATCTTGCCACTGCACTCCAGCCAGGGCAACAGAGCGAGACCTCCAACTCAGAAAAAAAAAAAAAAGAGAGAGAAAGAACATATTTGAGATAAGAAACAAGGAATAGGTCCTTTTGTCTGTGGATGTGTCTATATGAGGAGGTGATTCCTGGAGCTGTGGCAACCATCTTGTGACCATGAGGGGACAGCCTGAAGAAGAAAGTCAAGACACTGAGAAAGCAGACAGGAAGATGGGAGAATCTGATTCCTGATGACACATCTACTGGGTCACACCAGAACCACAGCTACTGCTTTTTGTCTCAAACTTCCCCAGGTTGCTTTCCTGGCTCTTTAGATAAAGATTCCGTAAACAGCAAGTTCTGACAGCTTCATGATAAGCGAAAGAAGGAACGGAAACACAAAACCAAAACCAACCTGCAGCCTACATACCTTTTCAGTCCTTTGACAAACACAGTTCTCCCTTCCCCCAAGACCGCTGATACTCAAACTTAGAAGTGGTGAGCCAATGCTTGGACCCCAAGTAGAACAAAAATGTTGCTTGTTAAATTTAAAAAACCGCCGGGCTTGGTGGTTCAGCCTGTAATCCCACGCTTTGGGAGGTCGAGGTGAGTGAATTGCCTGAGCCCGTGCGTTTGAGACCCGCCTGGGCAACTTGGCGAGACCTCATCTCTACAATAAACCAAAAATGAGCTGGGCGTGGTAGCGCGCGCCTGTAGTTCCAGCTACTTGGAAGGCTAAGGCGGAAGGATCGCCGGAGCCCAGCAGGTTGAGGCTGCGGTGGCCGGGAGCGTGTCACTGCACTCCAATCTGGGCAACAGAGTGAGACTCCAACTAAAAAAAAAAAAAATTAATTAATTAAAAAAAAATTTTAAAAACCAAAAGGTGAAAATATGTAAGATGAGCTGACTACTTTTTTTCTTTCTTTTTTTTTTTAAGTTGGAATCTCACTCTGTCACCCAGGCTGGTTGGAGTGCGGTGGCACGCTCACGGCCACCCCAGCATTGACCTGCTGTTGCCTCAGCCTTCCAAGTAGCCGGAACCACAGGCGCGCGCTACCATGCCCAGCTAATTTTTTGACTTATTGTAGAGATGAGCTTTCACCAGGTTGCCCGGGCTGTTCTCAAACCCGTGGAATCAGACAATCCTCTCACCTTGGCCTCCCAAAGTGCTGTGATTACAGGCTTGGGCCACCGCGCCCAGCTCCAAGCATTTTGGATAAGGGATATTCAAGCTGTGGTATTCAGAGGAAGTTTACACTGACCACCCTTCTGTGATCTGAGAACCTCTTGAGACTCTGGAAAGATTCAGAAGTACCCTGCCACTGCAAGTCCCCGTAGGATTGGAAGGGAGGGGAACGGAAGGAGCCTTAGTAAGCCTCTGTCCCAGCCTGCCTCCTTCACCAGGACACACTGGCAGATGGAACATATCATGCAGAATTTCTCTTTCTATTTCTGAATGGATTCTTGAAGATTTCACCCACCCCACTATAAAAGAGAATGTCCTAAATAGACAAAAATGTGGAAAACAGAGAAAACTTACCAGTTTACTACCTACATCAAACAATATTTTGCTCTATTTCTGTCATTTTTTTTCTGAACTTACTTTTAACAGCAGAGCCTCTTACACTTGGGTGTTCTTGTTTCGTTTTTGGCTTTTGGTTTTGTCTTTAAGATTTCAAGAAGGATGGTGGGAGTTTCTAAAGATAAGAAACAACCGGGCATGGTGGCTCATGCCTATAATCCCAGTACTTTGGGAGGTAGAGGTGAGAGGACTGCCTGAGTCCAAGGGTTCGAGACCAGACTGGGCAACTTGGCGAGATCTCATCTCTACAACAAATCAAAAAATTAGACAGGCATGGTGGCGCACACTTGTGGTTCCAGCTACTTGGAAGGCTAAGGCTGAAGGATCACCTGAGCCAGCAAGTCGAGGCTACGGTGGCCACGAGTGTGGCCTCGCACTCCAGTCTGGGCAAGGCAACAGATTAAGGCTTCCACTCAAAAAAGAAAAGAAAAGAAAAGAAAAGGAACAATCAAGTAAAGGATCATCTTTGTTATTTTTTTTCTTTCAAGTTGGGGTCTCACTCTGTTGCCCAGGCTGGAGTGCAGTGGCAAAATCATGGCTTACCGCAGCCTTGACCTCCTGGGCTCCGGCCATCCTTCCGCCTTAGCCTCCTGAGTTGGGAATACAGGCACATGCCACCACATTCAGCCAATTTTATTTTTATTTTTAATAGCAATGAGGTCTCATAATGTTGCCTAGCCTGGTCTCCAACTCCTGGTCTCAAGCAATCCTCCCACCTTGGCGTTTCAAAGTGCTGGGATTACAGGTGTAAGCTGCCTAGTCCATGTATCTTATTTTTTTTTTGAGTTGGAGTCTCACTGTGTCACCCAGACTGGAGTGCAGTGGCCGCTCCCGGCCACCACAGCCTCGACCTGCTGGGCTCTGGCAATCCTTCCGCCTCAGCCTTCCAAGTGGCTGGAACTACAGGCGCGCGCTACCATGCCCAGCTGATTTTTTATTTATTGTAGAGATGACGTCTTGCCAAGTTGCCCAGGCGGGTCTCAAACCCACGGGCTTTCAGGCAATCCACTCACCTCAGCCTCCGAAGGCGCTAGATTACAGGCTGAGCCACCGAGCCCGGCTCATGTATCTTATTTTTAAAGGAAGAACTTTGGAAATTACAGAAGAACCAATTAACTCTGCTATTTGAGAAGACTCTAGGGGGAAAAAACCCAGCAGATCATCAGCAAATTCCTAAAGCAGTGCAAAAATGCAAGCTATTACAGGGTGGCTGTGAACATCAGCTTGTGGTAGGAAAATCATGCCCAAGTGATTCAAGTATGTGGACAGATAAAGAGGAAGTGACAGATAAAAACTTACAGAGTTCAACCAAGCTGCTTCTTCTGTCTGTGACAGCCTCCTCTATGAACTGAGTTATTGTCATCAGGAGGGAACCAAGGCGTTTAGAGGGGAATCCCGTAAGGGGGGTTGCCATGGCCTGTACCACACTCTCAGGCAGACGTCTCAAATGTCTTCCTGGGGTTTTTATCTCTGTGCTGGGTTTTATTTATTTGTTTGTTTGTTTGTTTGTTTACTGAGTTGGAGTCTTACTCTGTCACCCAGGCTGGAGTGCAGTGGCAAGCTCACGGCCACCACAGCCTCAACCTGCTGGGCTCAGGCGATCCTTCCGCCTCAGCCTTCCAAGTAGCTGGAACTACAGGTGCTTGCCACTATGCCCGGCTAGTTGTTTAAATTTATTGTAGAGACGAGGTCTCACCACATTACCCAGGCTGGTCTCTAACTCCTGAGCTCAGACAATCCTCTCGCCTCAGCCTGAGCCACCGTGGGATCACAGACGTGAGCCACTGTGCCCAGCCTGTTTTTGCTTTTTTTAATCACCCAGCTCACAATGTCAGTGGGTTGATTTTAGTGTCTTTACCAACAACTTTATATAAAATGTTTCTATCAGCGGCTGACAGAGACTAGATAGCTATTATGAAAACGAGAGTATGCCTGTTAATGTAGCAGAAACACGCACGCACTGGGAACTTATGTACAGGGGCTGAGTCACGCACATTTACAAAGATCCAAGTGTGGAAGGCACCTTTTCTTTCTTGGAGTCAAAGTCTCACCGTCACCCAGGTTGGAGGCAGTGGCACACTCACGGCTACCACAGCCTGGACCTGCTGGGCTCAGGCAGTCCTTCCACCTCAACCTTCTGAGTAGCAGAACTACAGGTGTGAGCCACCGTGCCTGGCTAACTTTTTTATTTATTTGTAGAGACGAAGTCTCACCAAGTTGCCCAGGCTGGTCTTGAACCTCTGGGCTCACTCAGGCCATCCTTTCGCCTCCGCCTCCCAAATTGCTGGGATGACAGGTGTGCGCCACTGTGCCTGGCCGGAAGGCACCCTGACTGGTAATAAATTTGGGGCAGTAGAAGCGGAATAAGGGAATTGATGTGAGCTCACAGTGAGTTGAGAGGGAGTTCCTGAAATAGCTAGTGACTTGCTGGAAGCATCTGGGAACCAGGCGCGTCTCTTGGCAGGACCATGTCCTCACGCTGTCATTCTCTACAACTTCCATTTACTGAGCACCTACAATGAGCCCTCTGCTGGGCCCTTCTCATCATATGGGGGTGACCCCATCACTGGAGCAACTCCACACTGGGTTGCTCTCTCCAGTCACAGCCCAAGGTCATTGCACCCAGCACACTGGTTCCGGCAGGAGAGAAGAGGCAAGTCCACTCACCTGGCCCGCCAGGTTGAAGTAAGAATGGTTGGTGA
Source organism: Tarsius wallacei (assembly GCA_963574415.1). Lineage (NCBI taxonomy): Eukaryota > Metazoa > Chordata > Mammalia > Primates > Tarsiidae > Tarsius > Tarsius wallacei. The sequence goes on along the minus strand of CAUYQG010271106.1, from coordinate 7,702 downwards.
GATTGACGGGTGTGGCCCGACTGGTCTGTGCTCTGTAGTTGATCACAAGTTCACTGCCCTCCAGGGTGTATGTCACCCAGGCTTTTAACTCTCCGGGGTAGCCCTCCTCACCATCTGGACTGACGCGTGAGAACTCGACGCCATTGGACAGCACCCGAGGGGTCCAGAGCACCTGAGGAAAGAAGCGTTTTCAAAGCTGCATAATCATTCCCATCCCAAGGTCAAGGCCATATTTCAGTATTTAAAGATAACCGATTCCAGTGAGAGAATGGTTATATAATCATTGAGGCTTCTGAATGATAGTTTGGATTTTAATTATTCTAGAATTTTTTCTCATGCGGAAAAGTGAGCCAAGTGTAGTGGTACATGCCTGTAATTCCAGCTACTCAGGAGGCTAAGGTGGGAGGATCACTTGAGTCCAGGAGTTTGAGGCTGCAGTCAGCTATGATCATACCCCTGTATTCTAGCCTGAGTGATAAAGTGAGACCCTGTCTCTAAAAAAAATTTTTTTTTTTTTTTTTAGAGTTGGAGTCTCACTCTGTCACCCAGACTGGAGTGCAGTGGCACACTCCTAGCCAACACAGCCTCGACCTGCTGGGCTCTGGCGATCCTCCTGCCTCAGCCTTCTTTCAAGTAACCAGAACTACAGGCGTGCGCTACCACGCCTGGCTAATTTTTGATGTATTGTAGAGATGAGGTCTCACCAAGTTGTCCAGGCAGGTCTCGAACCCACAAGCTCAGGCAATTCACTCGCCTCGGCCTCCCAAAGTGCTGGGATGACAGGCTGAGCCACCGAGCCCGGCCAAAAAATTTTTTTTTAATTAAAAAAAAAAAAGAAAAATGGCTTCTGCAAGAAATCAAATTTTTCCTTCTTACCCACTCACACCCGCCCCCAAACTCTTCCCCTGAACTTATACACATGTCTACAATATTTTCTTTTTTCCCTTGATTTTTTTTTTTTGACTTTTTAAAAATCTTGGAGCCTCATTCTGCTAAAAGTCACATAGCAAAAACTGCTAATAGTATTTAAAAATAAAAATAAGACAAGAAAAGTAGATAAAGACTGAAAACCCAGCACATTGGGAGGTGGAGACCAGAAGATTGCCTGAGTTCAGGGGTTCAAAGACTAGCCCGGGCAAGTTGGCAAGACCTCGTCTCTACAATAAATGTGGTGGTGCTCACCTGTGGTTCCAGCTACTTGGAAGGCTAGACGGATCACCTAAGCCTAGCAGGTCGAGGCTGCAGTGGCTGTGAGCATGCCACTGCACTCCAGCCTGCACGACAGAATGAGACTGACTCAAAAAAAAATTTAAAAATAAAAAATGACTTTAATATAAATCAGCCCCTCTCTCCTGGGGGCACAATATACACATATTTATTTAAAACACACCAAGGTGCCGGGCGCAGTGGCTCATTCCTGTAATCCTAGCGCTTTGGGAGGCCACGATGCGAGGATTGCTTGAGTCCAGGAGTTCGTGACCAGCCTGGGCAACATAAAACCTTGTCTCTACAAAAAATTGTAAAAATCAATCAGGCGTGGTGGCTTACGCCTGTAGTCCCAGCTACTCAGGAAGCTGAGGTAGGAGGATTGCCTGGGCCCAGGAGGTCGAAGCTGCAGTGAGCTGTGATCGTGCCACTGTCCTCCAGTCTGGGCAACAGAGTGAGACTCTAACAAAACAAAACAGAACCAAAAAAGCAAACAAACTCCAAGGTTCTTTATGTTTTATAAGCAGAGTTGAAGACCAGTAAAGCACTTGTTCCTTTAGGGAGATTTGTAAGCCCACAAGTCAAGAGTCCTGATTTGGGGGCCTGGTTTGTCCCAGGCTCTTTGTGTGATTTTGGGCATCAATTGCTCTCATAAGGTAAAGGTGTTGCAAAAATGATCTCAAAGAGATCTTCTTTTTCTAGAAAATATGATTCTAGGAATGGCAAGAAAAATAGGCAAAGAGTTTTTGCTTTTAGATAGATATAGGGATTGGAGTCTTGGACGAGCATAGTGACTGCTTGCAATTCTGCCCTCGAGCTCTGTCACAAACTGCATGTATGAGATTAAACAAGATTGTTTCTTCTTCTTTTTGGAGTTGAGCAAATTGAGTCACGTGGCGTTGACTTGGCACACGAACTCTAATTCCAGCTACTTGGAAGGTAGAGGCGGAAGGATAGCCTGAGCACAGCAGGTCGAGAATGCGGTGGCCAAGGGCCTGTCACTGTACTCTAGCCTGGGTGACAGAGCTTCTTACAATTTTACAATTCTACCCTTGAGGCCCCAAGGTGAGGTGTGAAGTGTGAAACTCCCCTCCCCTGCAAAGTGGGAGGTAGAAGCGGGCAAGTTAACTCCACCAACTCAAAAGAAAAAAAAAAGAAGAAAAAGCAATCTCGTTTAATGTCATACGTGCAGTGCGTGTTAGAGCTAGGACTGAAACTCAGGTCAGCTGTTCCCACTACTCCATGTCTTAGTTTCAGTGAAAGTTTTGTTCCTTTTTTCTTTTTTTGAGAAGGCGTCTCACTCTGTTGCCCAGGTTGGAGTACAGTGGCATGCTCTCAGCCACTGCATCCTCAACCCACTGAGCTCAGGTGATCCTTCCGCCTTAGCCTTTCAAGTAGCTGGAACCACAGGCGTGTGCCACCACACCTGGCTAATTTTTTGATTTATTGTTGAGATGAGGTCTCGCCAAGTTGTCCAGGCTGGTCTTGAGCCCATGGGCTCAGGCAATCCTCTCACCTGGGTCTCCCAAAGTGCTGGGATTATAGGCATGAGCCACTGCGCCCAGTCTTTTTTTTTTTTTTTTTTGAGTAGGCAAATCACTCTGTCACTCAGGCTGGAGCGCAGTGGCACGCTCACAGCCACCGCAACCATAACCTGCTGGGCTCAGGTGATCCTTCCACCTCAGTCTTCCAAGTAGCTAGAACTACAGGCGTATGCCACCATACCTGGTTAATTTTTTGTAGCTAATTTATTGTAGAGTCGAGGTCTTGCCAAGTTGCCCAGGCTGCTCTCGAACTCCTGGACTCAGGCAGTCCTCTTGACTCTGCCTCCCAAAATGCTGGGATTATAAGCATGAGTCACTGCACCTGGCCTTGTTCCATTCTTCAACAGAATCCATCTTCAACAGAAAAATTGAGGCCAAATTCTGTCATTCCAAATCGACTTGAGAGACAATAACCTCTGTGGACCCCAGAAACGATGAGCTCTGGCTCTGCCCACCTGCTCCCAGCAAAGCCAAGCTCTCACGGACACTGTACTTGCTGGGAAGGGGAGCCCAGCAGGAACGGAGGCCTTGGCCTTCACCTGCGGTGAAAGCAGCTGGTATGTGAAACACATTCACTGAGCTTGGTAAAAAATTAATTTTCCATCCTAATTATCTCCCAGAAATGTTGAACTTTCAAGACACTCAAAATAGAAAGCCTGTCACATGTGTAATTAAAAACAAAAAGAAAAAAGAATATCCCAAATGGAAACCTTTAGGAATCAAATATTAGAAAAAAAAGTTCTTAACTTGCCACCTAGTTTTCCTTTTTTTTTTTTTCCAGGAGGCTCACTCTGTCACCCAGGCTGGAGTGCAGTGCCACTCTCACTGCCACTACAGCCTTGGCCTGCTGGTCTCAGGCGATCCTTCCGCTTCAGCCTTCCAAGTAGCTGGGACCACAGGCGCATGTCACCACAGCCGGCTAATTTTTTGGTTTATTGTAGAGTCGAGGTCTTGCCAAGTTGGTCAGGCTGGTCTGGAACCCCTGGACTCAAGTAATCCTCTTGCCTCCACCTCACAAAGTGCTGGGATTACATAAGCCATCATGCCTGGCTTAGTTTTTCTTTTGTAGAGAAAGGACACAATGGAAAGATTTTTGTGTAAACCAATATTATTGGTTAAGTATAATTCCTATCACAGAAGGATTTCCCTGACATTATAGTTTCCAAATGTTCAGAAACTTTGCATCTCTGGGTCTTCTTATACCATTTGGGGTCTTGCTCTGTCACTCACACTGGATTGCAGTGGCATGATCATGGCTCACCACAGCCTCGACCTCCTAGGCTCAGGCGATCCTCCCATCTCAGCCTCCCAAGTAGCTGATACGACAGGCGTGCACCACTATGCCTGGCTAATGTTTTAATTTTTTTTTGTAGAGACACGCTCTGCTGTGTTGCCCAGGTTTGTCTTGAACTCCTGGGCTCACGCAATCCTCCTGCCTCAGCCTCCCAACGTGCTGGGATCACAGGTGTGACCCACCGCGCCTGCCAATATCCACTTATTCAATGAAATGCTATCTGTTCTTCAAGGGCAGTTCAAATCCCACCTCCTTGGTTGCAATTCATGTGTTCACACCCAGGTCCTACAGCATACTGTCAGCTTCTGTCATGGTGCCTGTTGCAGCTAGCCTAGGATGGTTATTTATGTGAGGTCCACCTTGCTCTCCATACTGGGGCCTCAGGGGTCCCCAGCCTGCTGTACTCCCTGGTTCACAGAAGGGGCTCGCTAGGTGCATTGCATTGAAGTGTTTGTATGCTCCCCCCTCTATGGGAACCCCCCCCACGTAACCCCCTGCTATGCATACTGCCTACACGTACCCCTCCCCCACTACGTGTACCCTCCCACTACACGCACACCCCCCTCACTATGCGTACCCCCACACGCATCCCCCCCATCCCACGAGTACCCTCGCTATACACATACTCACATTTCTGTTCAAAAAGGAAACACCTCTTAAGCAACACCACAGGACATACCACAGGGAACAGAGAGTGGGAACAAGCAGGACCAAGGTTCTGTGCGCAGCTCTGTCCAGGCTGGGCCTTGCTTCCTGCGGTTGGGGTTTGCCCCTGGACCTGGCACGTTCTAGAAACTCCCTACCCAACATGGCAGAGCAGGCGCTCCTCTCTGCCTCCCTGGCGTGAGGAGGCCCATCCCGAGGGAAGGGGAACCCTGGACAGTCTGGTTCTAGGCCACAGACGGGAGGCTGGCTAGAAGGGACTCCAAGCCACCAAGCTCCTTCAACGGGACAGGAGGCAATCAGAGGCAGAAAAGAAGAAACTGTGGCCATAAGCTGCCAGACATGTTCCTGTCTCTTCTTTATTTATTTTTTTTTTGAGTTGGAGTCTCACTCTGCCGCCCAGACTCGAGTGCAGTGGCCACTCCCGGCCACCGCAGCCTCGACCTGCTGGGCTCCAGCGATCCTTCCGCCTCAGCCTTCCAAGTAGCCGGAACTACAGGCGTGTGCTACCACGCCCGGCTAGTTTTTGATTTATTGTAGAGATGAGAGCTCACCAAGTTGCCCAGGCGGGTCTCGAACCTGTGGGCTCAGGCAATCCACTCACCTCAGCCTCCCAAAGTGCTGGGATTACAGGCTGAGCCACTGAGCCCGGCTTGTTCCTGTCTCTTCTGGCTCTTCTCTAGCAAATAGCCTGGGTGGTGTCACTTAAAGGAAAATGCACAGCAGAGAGCAATCACTAGGGTTAGCCTGCTGACTCCCTTGGAGCTAGGCAGCAGGAGGCCAGGGAATTCCACCTCAGGGAGAAGTTGTCTCATCAATTTGCTTTCCTGGCCTTGTTTTCCAGGGATTCACTTGGAGAATGAGAGGTTTTTTCTTTTTACTTTTTTTAGTTGGGGTCTCACTCTGTCACCCAGATTGGAGTGCAATGGCAGCTCCCGGCCACTGCAGCCTCAACCTGCTGGGTTCTGGCGATCCTTCCGCCTCAGCCTTCCAAGTAGCCGAACTACAGGCGTGCGCTACTATGCTCGGCTAATTTTTTTTAATTTATTGTAGAGATGAGGTTTCGCCAAGTTGCCCGGGTGGGTCTCGAACCCACGAGCTCAGGCAATCCACTAGCCTTGGGCTCCCAAAGTGCTGGGATTACAGGTTGAGTCACGGAGCCTGGTCGGTTTTTTCATTTTAATTTCATCTGTAGAGATGGTGTCGTGGTATGTTGCCCAGGCTGGTCTGACATTTCTTGCCTCAAGTGATCCTCCCGCCCTGGCCTCCCAAAGTGCCAGGATTACAGGCATGAGCCACCATGTCCAGGCAAGAATGAGGTAATTTCGAAGCATGAAGCATCTCAGAGGAGGGGCAGGCCTTGGTGTGGTCCTAGGCTGCATAGGGAGGGAACTTAACGGCAGGTACAGGAAGGTGTGTTAGACTGTGTGCCCATGCAGCTTTAGAGGACGCTAGTAGCTAACATGTAGAAAATGAGGGCTTGGGGCCAGGCAGACCAGGCTGTGGCCTTTTAGAGCCTCTATTTTCCCATTTGGTGATAATACAGGGTTCTACTAAGGGTCAGAGACAACATATGCCTATGCCTTGTGCAATAAGTGGTTGGTATTGGCCAGGTGCGGTGGCTCATGCCTATAATCCCAGCATTTTCAGTGGCCAATGTGGGAGGATCACTTGATTCCAGGAATTTGAGACCAGCCTGTGCAACATAGCAAGACCTCATTTCTACAGAAAATTAAAAAATTAGCCAGACGTGGTGGCACATATCTGTAGTCCCAGCTACTTGGGAGGCTGACACCAGGAGGTTGAGGCTGCAGTAAGCCAGGATTGTGCCTCTGTACTCCAGCTTGGGCGACAGAGTTAAGATCCCAACTCAAAAAAAAAGAGGGAGGTATTATCAATCCATGTCGCTTTGACCAAGCTCCTGACCCCAACACTGTAAGAAAGTCGCTCCCTGTCTCTCCTGAGTCTAGGGCTGTCATCTGTTGTCTCAAGGCTCCCCTGCCCGTCATAGCAGATGAGCTAGAGAAGGGCAGGCCCTGGCACGTGGCTGTCGCACCTGTCCCCCTACCCACAGCAGTAGATGCTCTCCCGTGTCCACTGGCCATGTGTGTGCTCTGGGGCCCACGACTGCGCCTGGCAAACCGTGGTGATGTGATCCAAGAGGGTGTCCGTCCCCGTCTCCACTCACCTTATCAAACCCTCGGACCCCTCCATGGAGGCTGTTGGGCTCCTTGTTGATGGCCAGGTGATACTCTTTCCCGTCCACCTTGAAGGCGCCCTTGGCAATCCGGTTGGCCACCCTCCCGACCACGGCTCCAAAGTAGGGCTGCTTTTGGAGGTAACCTGTAAGAACAAGGGTGGCAGCACTTTTCAGACTTCAGACCAAAGGTGAGGCACACACCCTGGGCCCCACCTTCTTTTGAGGGATGCCGCATGAGGTAACGGCCTGGGCATGTCCCAGTCCTCATGGAAGCATAGGGAATGGCACTTGTTACATGGGACTGATTCCCTTCCAAAAGTAACTCATGTTCATTATATAAAATTGCAAGGACCCTTCTAAAACACAAAGAGAAAGCTTACATCCTAGACTGGGCAACATAGCGAGACCTTGTCTCTACAAAAAATAAAGAATGGCCAGGTGTGGTGGTGCATGCCTGTAGTCCCATCTACTCAAGGAGGCTGATACAGGAGGATCACTTGAGCCCAGGATTTGGAGGCTGGGGTGAGCCGTGATTGTATCACTGCACTCCAGCCTGGGCAACAGTGTGAGACCCTGATTCAAAAAAGAAACAAAACAAAACAAAACAAAAAACTTAAATCGAGCCGGGCTCGGTGGCTCAGCCTGTAATCCCACGCCTTTGGGAGGCTGAGGTGAGTGGATTGCCTGAGCCCGTGGGTTCGAGACCCGCCTGGGCAACTTGGCGAGACCTCATCTCTACAATAAATCAAAAATTAGCCGGGCGTGGTAGCGCGCGCCTGTAGTTCCAGCTACTTG
>CAUYQG010271105.1:0-10923 GCA_963574415.1 Tarsius wallacei | reverse complement strand
CCTGAGCCTGCGGGTTCGAGACCCACCTGGGCAACTTGGCGAGACCTCATCTCTACAATAAATCAAAAAATCAGCTGGGCATGGTAGCACGTGCCTGTAATTCCGGCTACTCGGAAGGCTGAGGCGGAAGGATCGCCGGAGCCCAGTGGGTCGAGGCTGCAGTGGCCGGGACTGGCCACTGCACTCCAGTCTGGGCGACAGAATGAGACTCCAACTCCAAAAAAAAAAAAAAAAAAAATTAAATCCATTCATTTTTAGGTATTTTGCCTAATTTCAATTACTGTATATAAAAATAATAGCTTTTTATATACTTTGAATGTTTAAAAATCATTATAAAGATGCATTTGTTAAAGTAGAAGAATAGAACATGTGTTACCTAACTGCTTGTTAGCTTATTTTCTACTTTTAAAACAGTTGGACATATGGTATGTGGTTCCCATTTGTATTGTTGCCGTGGGTCTTGCAAATGTAAGGGGTGAGTCCGGGGTCAAGGCCTGGGATTGTGAGTTCAGGAGTTAAATGTGCATTCTCTTGAGAATGAAAGTGAAACACTAGGCAGTTGGTTCTCTGTATCTGTGGTTCTCCATCTGCAGATTCAACCAATCACAGATTGAAAATACAACACACAAACAAAAACAAAAACAAAAGTATACCAATAAAAAGAATACAAATAAAAAGAAAATACAGTGTAACAACTGTTTACATGGAGTTTACATTGTATTAGTATAATAAGTTATCTAGAGATGATTTAGAGAATATGGGAGAGTGTGCATAGCTTGTATGCAAATACAACACAATGTTTCATAAGGGACTTAAGCTTGAGGGATTTTGGTATCCTGGGGGAGGGGAGCGGTGAGTGAGGGGGCTGTCCTGGAACAAATCCCCTGCGGATATCAAGGGGGGATTGTATAAAAATAACTTTATTCATTCAATGCATTTGCTAATTCATTCAACAAATATTAGACACCATGATAAACATACAAAGATAATCACTGACTAGTAGGAAAACAGACACCTGGCAGTGCACAGGTGTCACTTTTTCCGGGAAGCTTTTTCTGACCATAGACTAATCCTTCTCTGGGCCTTTTCTTTCCACTGTCTCTATTTTCATGGAGCAGAGTGGAACAGTGAGCAAACTCCCTGGACTTAGACAGAAAATCTGATTTTGGATATTGACATCCTCACTTACTGCCTATAAGATCTTGGGCTAATCACTCAGACTCACTGAGCTTCAATTTCCACACCAATAATATGGAGTTAAGAGAACTTGTACATTATTTTTATGTGAACATATACATACAAGGAAGAGCCACGTGCAAGATAAAGAAAGAGTCTGGGAAAGATCATATTGAAGAAAGTACTCTTCAAATTGGAAAGTACTATACAAAGGTGGGATGGTGACATTCTTAGAATCAAGTTCTATTTTCTCCTGACTTTAACAACTTGCTCTGGGGCTGTGTGACCTCCTTCATAGGGTCAGTGTGGCAAACTGAGGAATTTGGAGTGCCAGGGAATTATACAGCCTTCTCCCATAAACAGACAATTTCCTGCATAACACTCACATTTTTAAAAAAGTTTATGATAAATTCTTTAGATATCTAGTTTTCAGGGTTTTTTCCGCCCATAATGATAGTTCCTCATCAAACAATGGGAGGGAGGGAGAAAGACAGAAAAAGAAAATGAGAAGTTGTATCTCATTTCCTCAGTCTCCACATTGTGTGATTTTACCACCTTCCTGAGATATAGTCAAACTTTGTGTTTGGGAAAAGACCTTAATGAGCAAGTAAAAAAATAGAATAAAAAAGAATTCTTTTATTTTTTAGAAAGAATAAAAAAGGTTAAATTTACAGTTGTGGTAACCTAGCCGGCATTACTAGCTTTGTAAACCTGAATGTGATAGTGAGCCCTTTGTGTTTGTTTATTGTGTCTCCCACATGTATCCCTAAGGAGAGGCTGGGTTATATCATGGTAATAAATAATCCCAAGTGTTAGTGGCTTAAAGCAACAAAAGTTTATTTCTTGCTCACATCCATTTTTTTCTTTCTCTGGGACCCAGTCAACAGAGCATCTGCTAAGGACGCTTTCTGGTCTCCAAGTTGGAGAGAAAGGGAGCTCTGTAGAGTCTCACATCAGCCTAGAACATGTAAATTCTCTGGCCCGGACGTATCATACATTACCTTTTCTCACAACACATTGGCTGGGACATTCACATGGCCCCATCTCATAAAGGAGCCAGGAAATAGAATTCTATCATTGGTCAGAAAGGGCAGAGCCAGAAGTACTTGGTGAGCTTTACTAATGATGAGCGTATTGTTGTGATTTGCATAAAGCAGTCATGTGAGTCCTTAAGGTCAATCCAGCATTGACCAAGAAGGCAAGGGGACTGACTTGGTGTGATTGTTGGTCATAGTCTGCCTCTCTCATTTACTCTCCTCAATCTACCCTATAAAGCCTGCTATTCTTTCATCAGAATTTACACCTAATACTAATTCTAGTCATAATTTTGTGTTCTTTTTTAAATATGCAAATAAACATTAAGTATAGCATAATTTAGTGTGACCATCTGATGGTTTGGGGGAGCTGATTGATGCAGGGCTCTGCATAGCAAAAGAACCAGAAATTCTGAAAGACTAGAAACTCCTCTTAGGAAGGAGAGAACGAATGTCTAAATGTAAGCCACCTGCTTCAGTGCATTTCCCGGGCTAGGTCCTGAACACCGGTGTGGAGATTTATAGGACCGTGTACCATGAATTGTTCTGCAGTCGCAAGGCCTGGGGCAGTCGCATCACACATTCTTGTCCACTTTAGGAAACTGGCCTTAGGAGTCCCATGTTTGGGATGCTTCCAGCACAAAACGACAAGGTACTTGCTGAACTTTAGATTCCTTGGTACCCAATACAAGTAGAACTTATCTTCTAATAGGTATATAGAAATTAAAACATCAGTTCTCTTAAACATTTAAGGGTGTTTCCCATTATCTTTGGAAACATTTTAGAAAAAATATATCCTAAATTTTCTCATTGTGCAATAAAATCACTCCTGGTTCTGGTATGTTGGTTAAAAGTCAAAACAGCTTGTATTTGAATACAGCTATACACATTCAACATTCAATAGCTGTTTTAATCATGATAATTAGACATTAAATTGTGATTTATATTGTTAAATACTGATTTAGAGTTAACCAACAGTCCAGAAATTTAGAAGTACTTTTAGAGTGTCATGTTATATTAAAGTATGCCCATAATGCACATTTTATTCTTTCAAATTTAATGCATTATTTTAATTTGTATCTTAAAATATTTTGAATAGACAGTAAGTATATATATATAAAAGTTGCATATTGTAACTAAAGTTACAAAAGGATTTTTAAGTGAAAAATAAGTATTTCTCCTATCCCTGTTCCTTAATCCTTAAATTTCCTCCCTCAGATATAGCCATGATTATCAATGTACTATGTTTCCTTCCAAAGATAGTGCACATTGCTAATTTCAAATGTGTGTATGTGTGTGAAGGGTGCTATTTGTTTGTTTTTTGTATTTTTCATTTAACAATATATCTTGGATATTGTTTTATATTACTATATACAGAGCTGCTTTTTTTCACTTAACTGTATAGTGTTCTATTGTATGAATGTATCATAATTTATTTACCTGGTTCCCTATCGGTGGATTCTGTATATATGTTTTTTAAAACCTTTTGCTACACAGACAAATCTGGAAATTGTATTCTTATATTTAATTTTTTCTATATATATGTGTGATTTTCCTAGTGAACATAATTCTAGTAGAGTAGCTAGACCCAAAGGCACATTTTTCTTAGTAGACATGTCATTAGCATGAATTAAATGTTAAACTGAGTGACAGCATAAAATTGAAGATTTTTTTTTTTTTTTTTTTTACCAAGGTGAAATATTTGTTCACTCAATTGTTCACATCTGGGCTAACACAGTCAAATGAGACATGATTTCTGACTCCAAGGGACTGAAATATTATAGATAAAAATGGTAGCTGTTTGGAAAGTATGTAACTTGAAGGCTAGTTTAACATCATTCTAATAAGATTTGTTTATCAACCATAAAATTGAATCTAAAAGAGATATTCAAATGCTTCTATTTATGTATCTGGGCTCTGAAAATTCCTTAACTATAGAAAGTCATTATATTTCTCCTTCAAAAGTAAATCCATTTTCAAGTAAAGTTCTGATAAAAATATCACCAGAAGTAATCATATCAAACCTGTCTTGGAATTTTGTAAACAGTTGATAAAGTCAGGCCAGTGATGTACTTTGTTAAAGGGCTCACTGAAAAGCTAACTTATAATTAGTCATTACTTAAATGCATATATCTAAGTAAACTCACAGAGAACTTCTTTAAACTAAAAAATTCCCTGCTCTAAGCTTCCAAGAAGATACTTGGACTCTTTAGAAAACCTTGCATGATTAGGGATGATTAAACATGCTAAGTATTAACTTCATGGGAAAAAAAATAAATAATCATTTCCTTCTTGAGAAGAAAGGGTGTGGTTTCCCAGAGCAGCACAGGAAGGGTTAAGCTATCACTCCTTCCTGATAAATTCATATCTCTTGTATAAGATTGCTAAATGTCAAAAAGTGTTTATTTTTTTGCTAACAGTATAAAACTGAACATACTGTGAGACATAAGGTAGCAGGTGTCTTGGCTCTAAACTATCAAGTCTGTGGGCATTCTGTTATAACAGGTGCTCCAAAAATTTTGAACAGATTTTAACAAGAGCTGTATGGGCTTTTTAATTAGCCTGGTTATTCAGCATGTGTAAAACGCATTAGGTATATGCTTAAAACATCGTAGGGTCTAAAAAACAAATGCTTCACATAGTCACTGTCTCTTTCTGGCTTCTCTTTGCTTTCTGCTATTACATTTGACGTATGTGTTTCTTTTATCACAGAATTTCCCCAACCTAGACAAGAGCACAAAGACCAACCATCCATAATAGTAATAGAGATGCAGAAAACTGTTCTAGTGTTACACAGACACTATGTGCACTTTTAATAGAACTCAAGTTTTGTATGTATTAGGAGGCAACCTAACCCTCCCTGGAGTAGCCTCTTTTAAATAAATTCATATGTCTTATAAATTGACTATTACTGGAAGAAGTTTTCATCAATCTCTATAATATAAGAAGGTGAGGTTTTCCTTGGGATTCATGTTTAGGATTTTAGGGATAAATAATGATAAAATTAAACAAAATTTTACATATATTTTAATTATTCTTCTAAGTCGTTATGTTTACCTACATGTTAATTTAGGACTACATTTTTTTAATGTGCTTGTTGTTACATTTAATCTTTGCGATCCAACTTTGCAGCTTTTACGCATTGAGCCAACAAATATTTGCTGAAAGCCTATTATGTTGAGTGAGTGTGTGTGTGTGTGTGTGTGTGTGTGTGCATAGAGAAATAAAACAGAATTCCTAGAGAAATAAAACAGAATTCCTATCCTTAAGTACTTAAAATCTATATAATTATAGTATAATATGTTTGACACACTAATGGTATAAACAGAGTACTATGGGAGTTGAAAGAATAGGGAGATTTGCATTTGGTAAAACTGAGGAAAGTTTCATTGAAGCAGGTGACATTTGATTTTGATCGTGAAAGTTGAATAAAATTTTGAAGTCATGATGGAAGTTGACATTTGGGACTATATTACAGGCACAAATGAAAGTACATTATAGGTTGTTGAGTTATTGACTATAATTATTGCATGCCTTGTGATCAGTGTTTCACTTTTTAGATATCCAGATGTAAGATACAGATTTGTTTTAAATTAAGCAAGTGGAAAGATACCAATTACTGATTGCTTACAAAGTACCAGGTTCAGTGCCCAGAGTTTACCCACTTTGCCTCAGTTGATGTGTATGACAATCCCGTGAAAGACGTCATTGTTACACCTGTTTCATCCATGAGGATACTTAAAGAGCTTATACAAGGTCATGAGACAAGCAAGTAGTAGAGTCAAAATCTGAGCTTAAACCCATTACTTCAGTACAACCCTTGATTTTCTATAGCCTGGCACCATCCGCTTGATTTTAAAACACTGCAGAATCTTATGGATCCTTCTTGTGAATATAATTCACATAGTCTTAATGGGGGCAAACAAACATGTTGTTTATGTGTAAAGCTCAGATAGACATAGAGTGCATTCCTAGACATGTAGTTTATCTGTGGTATTAACATTTTATGATGGAGGGTGATATGAGACAAAGAGTCTAAAAAGGTTCCTTAGGGGGAAGATAATGGAAAAGATCGGGAAACACTGATCTAACTCAAGCTCCTTCACTTTTTAGGAAACAGAAGAGGAAAATGAGAGAGTGAAATGATTGTCCCAGTCCCACAGCTAGTCCATGGTGTATAGGTGATGTGAGTTATTTTTAAAAATCCATTTTTTTGTCATGCAAAAAGCATCTTGTTTATTTGATTACACAAAAGTAAAGCTGCATAGGAATAATTTTAAAGTCCAGAGAGACACCAACTTTGTTTTAAGGCTGCAGTAGCTGATACAGCATCTCCTTACTACCCTTTCCCAGTCTTCTCTGTGGACCATGGTGATACATTCAGAAGCCTGTTAGTGAACACAGGAGTTTTTGAATATTTTTCAATGGGTTCTTCACCTGCTTATTGACTGTCATACCTGCGGCCTGCAATATTCAAGATTTAAAAGTGAAAGCCAAAAGAGGAAAAAAAGAAAACCCCAAACAAACAAAAACCGACTTTTGCCTGAAGGTTGAGGGGAACATCCTCACTTCCCCGACCATCTGCTGAATTGATGGGTCTCACATGACCTCTGCAATGCCCATCAAAATTAAAATTCCACTGTTTTTAGAAATAAAAGACACCCAAACTGTTGATCACTTTGCCAAACTCAGCAAGCTCACAATGGATACCCTCCCCTTTAATGTGGTTTTTTTGGGGTTTGTAGGTGGGCTTATTTATGCTCTCATTTCACCCTTAAGCCACAAATATCTAAATTTCAGCTTCTTGGAGGTCAACAACAAAGAGTGAAATGGCCTTGGGGTTATGTCTTGACCTGGTGTGTGTCATTCTAGCTGCTGGGTTTTTGGGGTGCTCCTGAGCTGTCTACCTGAGTACTCCTAGAGCAGCACCCAACACAGAGTAGGTGCTCATAATTATGAACTAATGCATGAATGGTGGCAGTTGCAGAAAAAAAAGGGCTCAGGATTGAGAACTGTTTGTCTTTTAATTTTTTAAAGTTACTAGTTAAGCTCATTTCACATGGAAACAAGCAATACGAACTCATTTGCCGGCTGTCGGACATCTGCTCTCATGCTAAAAGTGTCCTGAGGCCTTGAAGAAAAGTTGGGTACAAAGCAGAGCTTTTATCTTGGGTCAGGTGCTCTACTGGGTCTCTGATTCTGTTCCTGTTAGTGTGTTAAGAAGCGGCACCCTTAGCTTGTTTGGGGCCAGACAAGTGGTTTACCATTAAGGCATAAGTATTACGAAGCTATTAAACGGTTTTACTTACACTCTTCCTACACATCAGCATAAAATTCATTACGTTTGTTGAAGATAGAAGAGGGGATTTTTTTTTAACTGAATGGTATAAATGACTCTGTGATGTTTAATTTCTCATATGTGATCCTTCCGTATCCCTCCCACCCGCCACCCTCCAGTACTAATACAGTGAAATGTTTGCTTTCCACATCTGCCTGGTCCCACTATTTCTACTGACCAATGTTATTGCTTTCTTTGGTATTTCCTAAGGTTTCTTTATGTTAATAAAACTAATATAAAGATACATTATTCTCTCTCTTACTGTAACTATAAAGTAGCTTACAATGCATACTGTTTCATGTCTTGTTTTCTCCCCCAGTAGTTTATCTTGCAGATGCTTTGTATTGGTGCATGGAGAGCTTCCTACATGTTTTTCTTCCCTTAACAGCTGAATAATATTCCATGCTATGGACGTATTTTATCAAGCTCTATTCCTACTGACTTTGACTTTTAGGTTGTTGGCAATTTTGTGCTCCTACAGGTAATTTTGCAATTAATAACATTTTGCATACATCATATATGTATATAAACATACTTGTAGGATGTATTCCCTGACATGGAATTTGCTGGAGCTTGGAGTATACGTATGAGGGGGAGCCCCAAAAACCTGGAATTTATTTATTTTAAAAACTGTGTATTTATTCTTACGTGTCTTAATTTCATTCACCTTCAAAATACTCTCTGTTTGATGCAATACACCTATGGAGACCCTTTTTCCACTTCTCAAAACAGTTTTTGAACTCGTCAATTTTGATGCCTGTTAGTGCTTCTGCCGTGTTTTGTTTCACCTCTTTCACATCAGCAAAACACTTCCCTTTGAGGACTTCTTTCATCCACAGAAACAAAAAAAAAGTTGTTCGGGGTGAGATCAAGTGAATAGGGAGGGTGGGGCACGGGTCATGTCATTTTAAGTCAAAAACTGCTGAACGCTCAGTGTGGTGTGGGTAGGTGTACTTGTAAATCACCCGTCATGAAATGGGCAAATGCGTTGAAAGAATCCCCAAAAATGTTCACTGAAGATGAACATAGCATCTAACAACAAGACTAGCTGGATCATTGATGCTGATAGATTCTTACAACACTTACCTAGTGGGAGAAACCTGTACTACAAGGAGCCCGCACTCCAAAAAATAATTCTGGATTTTGTGTGTGTGTCTGTGTGTGTGTGTGTGTGTGTGTGTGTGTGTGTGTGTGTGATGTGGTTAGTTTTGTTAAACTGCTTTTTCTAGGAATCCACCAATTTATTCTTATAGCAGAAATTTTATGAATGCTTGTTTCTTCATAACCTTGTCAAGAGTGTGTCAATAAGGTTTTACTTTTTGTCATTCTGAGAGGTGAAAATAATATCTCAATGTATGTTTAATTTTCAGAGCTCTAATTGTGAGCTATGAAAGCATCTTTATGTGTTTAAAACCATTTTTTAAAAATGTGTGAACTCTCTAATCACATCCTTTGCAATACTGAATTGCTGATCTTTTTTTTACTGATTTCTGAAGCTCTTTATTTATTATAAAAAGTCTCTGAGATGAGGTTGCAGATATTTATTCCCATTTGACATCAACTATTTTCAATATTAAATAATTAAGCATACTTTTTAAAAATTGCTAGCATTATGAATTAGCATTGCTGAAAAAGATTACTCCACATAATTAATCACACACTAATTTCTCATATGATATGAAAAATAGGATACTTACAAAAATAATTATACATAAGAAGAATTACAGCATCCATTTAGTGTTCCTCTATTTGCTTTGCCTCAGGTTAGTAAGCCTGCTCAGAGTACAACTGCTTGTGCTGGGGTAGAGATAGGCTTATCACTTATTTGCCTAATACTCATTAATAAATAAATGATAATCCTAGAAAGTCTAACTTTCTAAGCCTACTTTTTATAATCAAGAAACTTGAGAAAGTTATGTTGAGAGCTTGGCAAAGTAGCATTTAGGTCTCAAAACACATTTATTATGTTTAAAACTCCTTACTTTATTTACTAGAATAGAAAAAATTTCTATTCTTGGCTAGTATTCAAAGGGCTCTGCTAAGAAATTTCCCTGCTTAGCTTATCTTTATATATTACATAATAATGGTAGGAAATTGCCATTTTATAGGTAAAAAATGGTTGACTATTGGCACTTTCAACCTATATCTGAAAGTCTGATGCAGTTAGAGATGGTTCAACTCACAGGAAAAAGCTCAACTCATTCAACACTAGGCAAACTGGTATTCCTAGTATCCCTAAACGTCTAGTGTAGGGAGTTGGGTATCTTAAAAGCTCTCCCTCTGGAAGATAGGACTGCAGGATTCATTAGCCACCACAAGAGGGAGCATTTCTCCTGGAAATGTAAAGGTTCTGAATGGTTTTCAGAATAAGAAACAGCACAGGCGATCTGGGGGTGTGCCACTAGGCCAGCGATAAACACTCAGTGAGGGAAGAAGTGGGGGGCAGTGATTGCGTATTAGGCCATTGTCTATCTCAGAGGGAAAGCCAGCAGTTTCTATCTGTCAACCTAAAGGTAGCAATGCTGAGAACGGGCAATCAAAAATGAAGGGAGATCACAGCAATAGCCTAATTGCTATTTGGTGGTCAATTGTGGATTTGGTAGCCAGAATCAAAACACCGAAAACGACAATCAGAAAGGATGAAGGTGTATCTCTCACACATTTGAAAATATCAGCTTCTGGGAAAAACTCAAGATGACAAAGAACTCTGAGGCATTTGCCCGTTGAACAGTATGTTCTTGTCAGAAATTCTGGCAGTCTTGCTAAAAATGCGGGGCACTCTAGCAATAGACTCTGTGCACAGATGTTACACAGGCTTCTACATTAGGCGGATAATGCAGAAAATATTTTCCTTTGTATTGGCACAGCTGTTAGCATCTTTAACTCAAAAACTGTGCAGCTCTTGGCTAACAGGAGGCCTGTCCTTTGTTCAGTTCCAGAGGTTTGCTCTAAATAAGAGCAAGACCAGGCTGCTTTTTAACTTGTGCAATGCCTCATGGCAAATGCTGCAGGACAGGGGGAGTCCAGACTTGCAGGTCTGACTTTTACAATTTTCAGTTGACAAAGAAACTTTGCAATAGCCAAGCCCCTAAATGAGAACATTAAGTGGCCTAAAGAAATTGTTCGCCGGGCTCGGTGGCTCAGCCCGTAATCCAGCGCTTTGGGAGGCCGAGGTGAGTGGATTGCCTGAGCCCGCGGGTTCGAGACCAGCCTAGGCAACTTGGAGAGACCTCATCTCTACAATAAATTAAAAAATCAGCCGGCCGTGGTAGCGCGTGCCTGTAATTTCGGCTACTTGGAAGGCAGGGGCGGAAGGATCGCCGGAGCCCAGCAGGTCGAGGCTGCGGTGGCCGGGAGCATGCCACTGCACTCCAG